>PITA01013226.1:0-58427 GCA_004023965.1 Spilogale gracilis
CCTGCATTTTCATTGGCTTCGCTTTTTATTCAGTGTTATTGTGATACTGTGATTTATCATGGGAAATAAATATTTGGTCTTTGTCCCCAGTTTCCAACACAGAACTCCTAAAACCCTTTGGAATCTTTTAAGTGGTGAGAACTCTAATGGTATTTTTGTTATGTTAATGAAGTCGCTTAGGACCCCCACCAAAGGATGGGGGCTGGTTGCCAGGGGAATCTACCATGCATTAGAGGGTCAGAACTTTCTGTCTTATCCGCCTTGACCTCCTGAAAGGGGAAATGGGCTAAAGATTAAGTTCAACCACTAATGGCCAATGATTTAATCAGTTGTGACTATGTAATGAAGCCTCCATTTGGTGATCCAAACCCCAAAAAAATAAAGTTTGGAGAGCCTCCAGGTTGATGAACACATGGAGATCTGGAGAGAGATCTCCATGTGGCACACTCGGTGTGGGCATAGAATTCCATGCCCTTTCTCCATACTTTGCCCTATGTATCTCTTGCATCTCTTTGTTCCTGAGTTATATTCTTTCATAATAAACAGGTTATCTAGTAAATAAAATGTTTCTGTGAGTTCTGTGAGCCACTCTAACAAATTAATTGAACACAAGGAGGGGTTGTTGGAACTTTCAGTTTATAGCTAATCAGTCAGAAGCCCAGGTGACAACCTGAACTTGCAGTTGGCTTGTGAATTGAGGAGGAGTGGGTGGTCTTGTAGGACTGAACGCTTCCCCTGTGGGACCTGAGGCTATATCAAGGTAGATAGTGTCAGAATTGAATTGAATTGTGGGGCACTGAGCAGCTGGAGTGTAAGAATGCTTGTTGGTATGGAGACAGCACCCCAACACTCTCTCTCTCTCTCTCTCTCTCTCTCTCTCTCACACACACACACACACACAAACACACACACACACACACACACTGGAACTGATGGCCAGGACTCACTAGTTGTTGATTTGTCTGAAAAGTATCAGTTATTTTCTTAGCATCTGTATTTCCTGTAAAAGAAATATAAGAGCAACAAAGAGAACATAGGCTTTGAAATTCGAAAGATCTAGGTCAAAAACCCTGCTTCACCTTACTAGGTGCATTGCTGGGAAATATACTTACCAACTCTCAGCTTCAATTTCCTCATCTGTAAAGCAAAAATAAAAAATTGTACTTCGTGGAGGTGATAGGAAGATGCCATCTATGCAAAGAAAATATTAACAAGTGGAATAATTTCTTTATGATATTAACTGATTCATTTTAGTAACCATTTCTCATTTCTACTGATTTTAGATGAAGCACTATGTCTGCAAAGACATACTGTCCTTTCCACCCTACATTGTGCATTTTAAATACACCACTGAAATTCTGCCATAAAATAAAGGACAATGCTTACCTCTTTAAGAATATATAATTATTAGGGGCGCCTGGGTGGCTCAGTTGGTTGGGCGACTGCCTTCCGCTCAGGTCATGATCCCGGAGACCTGGGATCAAGTCCCACATCGGCCTGCCTGCTCAGCGGGAAGCCTGCTTCTCCGTCTCTCACTCCCCCTGCTTGTGTTCCCTCTCTAGCTCTCTTTCTCCCTGTCAAATAAATAAATAAAATCTTTTTAAAAGAAAGAATATATAATTATTGGATGCCTGGGTGCCTCAGTGGGTTAAGGCCTCTGCCTTCGGCTCAGGTCATGATCTCAGGGTCCTGGGATCGGCCTGCATCGGGCTCCCTGCTCAGCGGGGAGCCTGCTTCCTCCTCTCTCTGCCTGCCTCTCTGCCTACTTGTGATCTCTGTGTCAAATAAATAAATAAAATCTTTTAAAATATATATATATAATTATTGTTTACTTGTTTGTATATGGTGAATATTTTCCACTTTATTTTTTCATAATAAAATAGTGTATTGCTCAAAAAAATTTTTAAAAAGAATATATAATTATTGTTGACAGTCACCCAGCTTGAAGAAGCACTTCTGGATTGATTAACAATGACCCATAATTAAATACAACAGTTCTTAGAAAAAGAATTGATGGTTCCAGAAAGAATTGTTTCAGGAATAATGAGTGTTTATCATTTTTATTTGCTCCCTAAGTGGCAGTTATCAACATTAGTTACCAGATTTTTAATTAAAATGGGAAAAATTAATAAGGTACTGCTGTCAAGAGAAACTTTTAAACATCTGTCATCATAATATAAATTCAGTATCTTTATAATCATATGTATGACAATGTTTTTAAGAACGTGAAGTGGTCTATACCACATTTTCCTTTAACATGTTTTATTAAGGAGGCTATTAAGTGAAAATTGTCTTCATTATTTAAAATTGTTGCTTTCTGTCTTAGAGAAAGAACTCTTTCATAAGCATACCTATAACACAGGGATATATAGCAAATAGAAAGAAAGTATTTTGTTAGCACCTACCAGCTTTCCCGTCCATATGAATATATAAGTATGTATCAATTCTAAGTCCTTATATTATTTTTCCTAGATGTGGTTATTTGAAAGTCATCTTTTGTCTACTTCATTTCTCATTTTCAGTATACTGTTCTAACTAAAACTCTATACCAATTTGATGATTCTAATTTTCTTTAGCTATCACCAAAATAATCTATAATTAAAGAAGAAAGCTGAAAAAGCCATTACCCTATGCTACCTCCAGATACCCCCCAGAAAATAATACTAAAGGATGTTTTAAAGTATGAAGCCATAACAGTTAACAGAAAGAAAAGGAAACAACAGTAATAAAATTTTAGAATTTCTGCGGCAGATAAAGCCATTAGATCTTTTGAACCAACCTTCCTGCTGAGGAAATTTAGAAAAGCTGGATAAAGTATAAAATCATCTGATCAGAGGGAATAGAGAGGTAACAAAATAATGAAGTATTACCAAAATGAAGATTTATAAGAGATCAACATCAAGATAGGTGAGCCTAACTTTGGGGGCCACTTTTGTCCCCAAGAGCATTTGCTGATCTGTAGGAAAGGCAGAAACTGAAGTGCTTTTGAAAATCTCTTCATAAGAAAGGGAAAAAGTTGGAGTCTAGGAGAGAGTAAAGGCCTGGTAACCCAAAGGGCTAGATTCTAGGAACAAAGGTAAACACAAAGGGAACCATGCCTCTGCCAAAGGTGTAGAGCCCAACTCTGAATATCTTTGTAGTTTAGAAAATCTCCATCCCAGAAATTTCAATGTACTGACCTTGGATTGCTAGTAATCCCCAGTGGTTATGGAAGAAGCAAGGAAAAAATCCTACTTACAAGGAGATATCTTAGACTTCCAATTCTTTTTATAATTTTTAAAATATTTTTAATAAACTTTTTATTTTGGAATAGATTTAGACTTACAGAAAAATTGTGAAGATAGTAGAGAGTTCCCATATACCCTACACATAGTGTCCCCTAGCATTAACATTTTTCCATTATTATGTTGCTTTTCATGAATCAATATTGACATACGATCATCAACTGAAGCTCATACTTTATTCAGATTTTCTTAGATTTTGTGTTTTTTTTCTTTTAACCTAATGCCCTTTTTCTGTTCCAAGATACCATCGAGGACACCACATTATGTTTAGTTATGTCTCTCTCCGTAGGCTCCTTTTGGCATGATAGTTTCTCAGATCCTTGTCTATGATGACCTTGATAGTTTTGAAGCATACCAATCAGGTATTCTGTAGAATGTCCCTCAATTGAGATTTGTGTAATATTTTTCTAATGATTAGACTGGGCTATGGGTTTTTTTTGGAGGAAGAGCAGAGAGGTAAAGTGCCATTTTCATCATACTGTATGAAGAAAGCATATTATCAACATGACTTCACTATTGATATTGACTTTGATCGAAGTTACATTTGTCAGGATTCTCTAGTGTAAAATTAATTTTCCCCCCTTTCTACATTATACTCTTTAGAAGGACGTCACTGTACATAGGTCATACTTTAAAAATGGGAGTTATACTCTACCTGCTTGAGGACATAAATTGTCTACATAAATTATTAGGAGTTCTTCTGCCTGGGATCTTTGTTTATTCTCTCCCTCTTATTTTTTCAATAATTTCTTTGTATCAGTATAGACTCATGAATATTTATTTTATACTTTGTGTAATAATCCAGTACTACTTCATTTTATTCCTAAAATTTCTCCAAATTTGCCCATTGGAAGCCCTTTTAGGTGACTCCTGTGTCCCTTTGATATACCACCATCATTGTGGAGCTGTTGTTGTATGGGATTTTATGGGGGTTGTATGTGGGTTTTTTTGTTTCTGTTTGGTTTGTTGGTTTGAACACTTCCTTACTTTCTGGCACTACACGACATTCTGGGTTCATCTTGTATATGTCCTGCCCCAGTTTTACAATAAGCCATTTCTCCAAGGAGTCCTAGTTTATTTTACTAAAGAATGGCATTATAAATCAAGATCTGGGTGTTAATATGTTCATTGCTATGGGACTATATTTCTTCTAGGCCCTTACAGCTGTTGGAGAAAGGAAATATGTGCATACTAAGCAGAATATACATTCTTATACATATATATATATATATATATATATATATATATCTCCATCTCTATGTTAAACAGTAGTTTATACTGATGTCTCCAATTCAACTCCTTTACCATTTGGATGATTCTTGCCTCTTCTTCCCCTTGCTTTTCTGTAACCTTGCACTCCAGTCGTAAGAAATCTGACTCCCACCATCTACCATCTATTTACTTAACTCCTCAATTCCTTAACTCCTCAATGTTATAGTTGTTTCAGAATTGTTACCTGATAACACCGGTTGAAGACAATTTTTTTCAACTAGAGTACACTGCTTCTATACTATAGTTGTTTTTAGTCTTTTGTCTTTAGTCTTACAGACTCCACCCGCTCCTGAAATTATTTGAGCCAGCTTTTCCCAGCAACCCCTTCAGTGAGATTGTTCATACATTTTTAATGCTGGTAAGTTCTTTTGTCACAGTGTGCAGTGTAGCAAGTTAGGGACTACCTAAAGGATTTCTTAAATTTATATGCCTTAAGATTTATTCTTCTCCTGCAAAGTTTGATGGGTTTCAAAAAATGTGTAGTGGTATACATTACAGTATTATACAAAATAGTTTTACTGTCCTAATCTATGCATCACCTATTCAAAGCAATATGCTCTCCAAAACTCCACTAACCTGTTTCACCTGTTTGTCTTTGGGATGCATCATATAAATGGAATGATACGTATATAGCCTTTCAGCCTGGCTTCTTTTACCTAGCAATATGAATTCAAAATTTATCCATGTCTCTGGATGGTTGATAGCTCATACCCTTTTATTGCTAATAGTATTCCATTGTATGGATGCATACAATCCATAACATCATGATTGCTTTAGGCTTTCAAAGTTTCCCAACAAAGCTGCTATAAACATTCAAATGCAGGTCTTTATGCAGAACATACATTTTCAAATTAATTAGGTAAATGTATAGAAGTTTGATTGATGGATCGTATAGTAAGAATATGTTTAGCTTTGTAAAATGCTGCCAAACCATCTTCCAAAGTGCCCATACTGAAGTGCACTACCACCATTGATGAATGAGAGTTCCTGTTGCTCTGCAGTCTTACCAACAATTGGTAGTGTCAGGGTTTTGGGGTATTTTTCTTATTTTTTAGTCATTGTAATAGATATATAGTGGTACCACATTGTTGTTTCAATTTGCATTTTCCTAATGACAAATGATGTTGAACATCTTTTCATATGCTTAGTTTCCATCTGTATCTCTTCTTTAGTTAAGTGTTGTTCAGTTCTTTGGCTCATTTCTAATTGGGTTGTTAGGTTTCCTTATTGTTGAACTTCAAGTTTTCTTTACATATTTAGAATACAAGTCCTTTATCAGCAATGTATTATGCAAATATTTTCTCCCAGTTTGGGGCTTATCTTTTAATTTTGTTTACAGTGTCTTTGCCAGAACAGAAGTTTTTCATTCCAATAAAATCCAACATATCTTTTTTTTTCCCCTCAGGGATCATGCTCTTGTGTTGTATCTAAAATCTTATTATCAAGACTAAGGTCAAGGGTGCCTGGGTAGCTCGGGTGGTTAAGCATCCCACTTTTGATTTTGGCTCAGATTGTGATAGTGGTATCATGAGATCAAACCACAAGACGGGCTTCACCCTGAGCACAGAGTCTACTTAAGATTCTCTCTTTCCTTTATCTTTGCCCCTCCCCTTCACTCACATACTCTCTCTCAGAAAGAAAGCAAGAGAAAGACAGACTAAGATCAGGTAGATTTGCCCCTATATTTTCTACTAGAAGGCTGACATGCATTTTACACTAATGTGTAAGATGCATTTTTAATTAATTTCTGGGTAAGGTGCAATGTCTGTGTCTAGTTCCATTTTCAGTTTTTGTTTTCTGTGGGTTTGGGGACTTTTTTGCTTGTATGGTTTGTGTTTTTGTTGTTGTGGTGGTGGTGGTGGTGGTTTTCTTTGCTTATGGCACCATTTGCTAAAAAGACAGTCCTTTCTCCACCAAATTGCCTTTGCATCTTCCTCAAAAATCAATTGACTGTATTTGTGTAGGCCTACTTCTTTTTTCTTTTCCATTGATTTTTGCATATATTTTCCCACCAATATCCAACTGTCTTTCTTACTGTAGTACAGCCCGTAAAATATAGTCTGTAACATACAATAAGAAAAAAATAACCACTTAGACACGGAGATAATACAACATGAAAAAAAAACAAGACAATAGAAGCAACCCTGAAAGCTGAAGAATTTGGAATTATCAGATTATTCTTACAAGATTCAGTGGGATAAAAATAATATTAAAACTTTTAGCACAGAAGTATAAACTATTTTTAAAAGAGAGGTGAAGAAGACTTGAAAAAGGACAAAACAGAAATCTCAGAACTGAAAAAAAATAGAATAACTAAAATTAAGAACAATAAATTAGATTCGGATAATGGGAAAATAGTGAACTAAAATATAAGTTAATATGATGAAACAAAAGGGATGGAAAAGGTTGGGAAAACATGAGTATATATGATACATAGAATAGAGTGAGGTGATCTAAATCTTAGAAACTGGAATCACAGATTCCAGTTTAAATTTAAATTTCCATTATAATAATATGAAAGAAAAGAACTTAAAAATCTATAGGTAGGAAAAATATCTTTCAATAATGAAGGTGAAATAAAGCCATTTTAGCAAACAAAAAAATGAGATAAATCATTAGCAGAATAATTACAGTAAAAGAAACATTCAAATGAGTTTTTTGCGCAAAAGGGAAATTTTTTTGAGGTGGAGGAAAGAGTTAAAAATCAAAATAATAAATATTTTGTAAATCCAAAATAATACAAACTTTAGAAACAATAATGATATATGTAGGGGGAAAATAGTGACTGGCCTGCTCATGTGTATGAGGTACTTTTTGGAGTGACTGGAGTTAGTTATATCCCATCTATATTTTTAAAAGATCAAATAAGTTATAAATAAATGAATGCAACTTATAAAAGAAAAACTTTAAATAGTCCAATAATTATTAAAGAAATGGAATCCAGGGCAGTTATATCATCAAGATGGAGACATAGGTTATTCCCAACTTCAGTGACCCTCACAAGGAGACCAATGGTATCTTGTCTATGGATACTTGCTATGGATAGCAAGTATCCATAGACAAGATACCATTGTGAAAATCTCAGAACCCAAGAGTAAGATTGAAGCATCCGCTTGGACCACAGAGATGGAGAAAAACCTCATTAGAAGAGTAAGGGAAGTGGTTTCACCTTGACTACATTGCTACTCCCCCAGAAAGATACAGTGCTGCACTGAGAGGGCTTCTGGTTTTTCTATTAAGAAAAGAGAACACAAAGTCAGTATCTAGCAACCCCAGCATTATAGGATGTTTCCCAGAAGGCCTGTTCAGATCTCTGGGAATCACTGGGAAAATGTTCTTAGTTCAACCACTAGCAATCAAAAAGACATGGGTAAGGAGATGGGTGCAACCAATACTCAGATCTGGATCTTGGAGGGCCACATTCCTGCTTGCAGCTGTACCTGAGCAGAGATCTTAGTCAGTGGTTCTGACCATCTGCATAGCCAAGCTCATGGCCCCATCTGGTCAGGTAATTCTTAGTAGTTCTGCATGATTTGGGTCTCCAGCCAGTAGGCTAGACTAGTCAAAGAACATGTTCTATGGTCCCACCCATGCAGGGAAGCAAATTCACAGCCCTGCCCAATTGCTGTGCATAGCTGCCAGTCCCATCAGATCAAAAACATGTACAGAGAACCCAGACAGCTACAGAATTCCATTCTATAGCCCTCCCAGACAATGAACCAAACCAGAATCCCTGCACAATGGCTGATCGTAGACCTCCGGCCACACATAACCAGGGAGCCTGAACAGTGACCCTAGGTAGCTGTGGATCCCAGCCTATAGCATTGCCCAGCAGGGTATCCCAACCTATGGACCACCTGAATGCTGAAACCAGCCCCAGGCTTTGCCTAGACAAGGAGCCCAGCCAGTGACCCTGACCAATGAGAGGTTAGCACCTGACCAGAACTAAAATGTAGAAACTAAAATCATAAAGGGGTGCCTAGGTGGCTTAGTCAGTTAAACATCCAACACTTGATTTTGGCTCAGGTCATGATTTCAGGGTTGTGAGATCGAGTCCTGCACCCATGGACAGCATGGAGCCTACATAAAATTCTCTCTCTCCTCTCTGTCCCCTCCCTGCCTCATTCTCTCCCCTCTCTCTTACTCTCCCTTTCTCTCTAAAAAACAATACAAAACAAAAAGACCTAAAAATGTAAAACTCTTAGAAGAAAACGGGGGAAAGCTCCTTGACATTGGTCTTTGTAATGATATTTTTTAGATATGATCTGAGCACACTCAACAAAAATAAACAAGTGGAAATAAAATAAAATATTTCTACACAACAAAAGAAATGATCAACAAAATGAAAAGAAACCTATGAAATGGGAGAAACTATTTCCAAATCATCTTTCTGATAAGGAATTAATATCTAAAATGTATAAGAAATTGCTAAAGTTCATGCAAAAAACCCCAAATTCTCTGATCAAAAGACATAGAATGACTGAACGGCTTTTTAAAAATCCAATGATATGGGGCGCCTGGGTGGCTCAGTTGGTTGGGCGACTGCCTTCGGCTCAGGTCATGATTCTGGAGACCCAGGATCGAGCCCCACATCGGGCTCCCTGCTCGGCGGGAAGCCTGCTTCTCCCTCTCTAAGTCCCCTTGCTTGTGTTCCCTCTCTAGCTGTGTTTCTCTCTGTCAAATAAATAAAATCTTAAAAAAAAAAAAAATCCAATGATATGCTGCCTATAAGAGACTCATTTGTCTTTAAAGACACACATAGACTGAGAATAAAGGGATGGAAGAAGGTACTTCAAGTAGATGATAACAAAAAAGAAAAGGAGGAATATTTCTTCTATCAAGAAAAGGACTTTAGACTAAAAACAGTAAAAAGAGACAAAGAAGGTCATTATATAATCATAAAGGGGTCAATCCATCAAGATATAACAGTTATAAATATTTATGTTATAGAATATAAATATAGAAACTAAATATAAACTAAATATAGAAAGCAAAACTAACAGAACTAGAAGGTAATATAAAAACAAATACAGTAATAGCTGGGATTTTAACACCCCACTCTCAATACTAGATACATTATACAGACAGAGAATAAATAAGGAACAGTGGATTTGAACAACACTTTACACCAAAAGAATCTAACAGACAGATATAGAACATTTTATCCTACAAAACTAGAATGCACATTCCTCTCAAACACACATGGACCAATTGTAGCATAGACTGTATGTTAGGCCACAAAACAAGTCTTAGGAAATCAAAGAAGATTAAAATCATACTAACTTCTCTGACCAAAATGGTATGAAAGTAGAAATCAATAAGAGTAAGAAAACTAGAAATTCATAATTACATAGAAATTAAATGACACTTTCATAGACAACCAATGAATCAAAGAATAAAGAGGAAATAAAAAGTATCTAGAAATGAACAAAAATAGAAATACAACACATCAAAACTTAATGGGATGCAGCAAAAGGAGTTCTAAAAGGAAAGGTCATAGCAATAAATTCCTTACCTTAAAAGGAAGAAAGTTCTCAATAAACAACATAACTCTGTGCCTCAAGGAAAAGAACAAATTAAATGAAAGTTAGCAGATGGGAGAAAATAATAAAGATTAGAACATAAATAGAGAATAGGAAAACAATAGAATAGATTAATGACATTAAGAGTTGGTTCTTTGATAAAATAAACAAAACTGACAAACCAAACTTGATTAACCAAGGGGAAAAAAGGATCCAAATCAACAAAATTATAAAATTTAAAAAAAATTACAACTGATACCACAGAAATACAAATGATTGTAAAATGCTACTATGAACAACTATATGCCAACAAACTGGACAACCTAAAAGAAGTAGATTATTTTGTAGAAACATGCAACATACCAAGACTGAGTCAGGAAGAAATAGAAAATCTCAACAGACACTAGTAAGGAGACTGAATCAATAATCAAAATCAACAACAACAACAACAACAACAAAGGCCAAGGACGAGATGGGTTCACTGATGTATTTTATGAAATGCTTAAAAAGGAATTTACACCAGTCCTTCTCAAACTCTTTCAAAAATAGAAAAGGGAACACTTCCAAACTCAGTTTATGAGCCAGCATTATGCTGATACAAAAGACAGAAAAGGACACTATGAGAAAAGAAAACTAAAGGCCAATATCTCTGATTAATATAGATACAAAAGTTCTTAATAAAATACTGGCAAATCAAATTCAGGAGCACATTAAAAGGATCATTCACCATGATCAAGTGAGATTTATCCCTGAGATACAGGGATGGTTCAACATAGGCAAATTAATAAATGTGATATATCACATTAATATAATTTAAGGAAAAAAATCATGATTACATCTATATAGATACAGAAAAAACATTTGATAAAATTCAACATTTGTTAAATAATAAAAACTCCCAAATATAGGGATGTACCTCAACATAATAAAGGCCATATATGACAAGTCCACGATGAACATCATACTCAACAGTGAAATATTGAAAGTTTTTCCTCTAAAATAAGGAATAAAACAAGGGTGCCAACTCTCACCACTCTTATTCAAGTCCTTGCTACAGTTATCAAACAAAAAGGAAATAAATAAAAGACATCAGAAATGGAAAGGAAGAACTAAAATTGTCTCTATAACCAGAGGACATGAATTAATATGTATAAAAATCTTGAAAACTCCACCAAAAAAATTGTTAGATCTACAAAACAAATTCAGTAAAGTTGCAAGATACAAAATTAATATACAAAAATCAGTAAAATTTCTATACACTAGCAACTAATTATCTGAAAAAGAAATGTTTTTAAATGATCTTATTTATAATAGTATCAAAAACAATAAAATAATTAGGCAAAATTTAACCAAGGAGTTGAAAGATCTCTGCACTGGAAAGTACAAAATGTTAAGGAAAGAAATCAAAGATAACACAAATAAATGAAAAAGTATCCCATATTCATGGATTGGAAAAGTAATATTGTTAAAATGTCCATACTACCCAAAATCATGTACAGATCCAATGCAATTACTATCAAGATTCCAATGGTAGTTTTTACAGAAGTAGAAGAAACAATCTGAAAATTTATATGGAACCTCAAAATACCCCAAATGGCCAAAGCAATACTAAGAAAGAAGAATAAAGAGGGAAGAATCACACTTCCTGATTTTAAGCCATATTATAAAGCTTTAGTGTTAAAAACTATGTACTGGCATTAAAACAGACACATAGATCAATAGAACAGAATTGAGAGCCTATAAAAAAAACCCATACATTCACAATCAACTAATACTTGACAAGGAGACAAGAATACTCAATACAGAAAAGACAATCTTTTCAATAAGTGGTGCTGGGAAAATTGGATATTCACATGCAAAAGAATGAAACCAGATCTTTATCTTACACCAATTAAAAAAGTTAACTTGAAATAGATTAGACTTACAGGTAAGACCTGAAATTATAAAACTATAAAAGAATGCAGGGAAAAAGCTCCTTGACATGAGCATTGGCACTGATTTTTAGGATATGATACCTAAAACACAAGCAACAAAACAAAAAATTACAAAGTGGTATTATATCAAACTAAAATGCTTTTACACAGCAAAGAAAATGATCAACAAAAATGAAAAGTCAATCTATAGAATAGGAGAAAGTATTTGTAAATCTAATATCTAATAAGGGATTAATATGCAAAATATATAAAGAACTTATACAACTCAATAGCAAAAAAAAAATCCAATTTTAAAATGGGCAAAAGACTTAAAAATGTATTTTTCCAAAAATATATAAAAATACCAACAGGTATATGAAAATGTGCTCACTATCACTAATCATGAAATCAAATCAAAATGCAAATTTGAACACCAGGAACTATCACTTCATGTCTGTTGGAATCACTATCATCAAAAAGACAAGAAATAACAAATACTGATGAAGAGATTGAGAAAAGAGAACCCTTGTGCACTTTTGGTAGGATTGTAAATTGGAACAGCCATTATGGAAAACAGTATGGAGATTATGTAAACAATAAAAATAGGACTAGCATATGAACCAGCAATTCCACTTCTGGGCATATATCTGATCACTCTGTCAAGAGATATCTGCACCTCCATGTTCATTGCCACATTATTCACAATGTGATATCGTGATGGATACACATACACTTTATATACACATACAATAGAATATTATTCAACCATAAAATATAAGGAAATCCTGACATTTGTGATGACATGGATGGAGCATGAGGGCATAATGCTAAGTGAAATAAGATAGGAAAAAAAAATACTGCATTATCTCATTTATATGTGGAATCTAAAAAATAAAACTCATAGAAAAGAGTAGAGAAAGGCTGGTGGGGAAAGCAGAAGGTGGTGAGAAATTGGCAATCAAAGGGTAAAAACTTCCAGTCACAAGATGAGTAAGTTCTGAGAGTATAATGGTACAGCATGACGACTGCCGTTAACAATACTGTAGTATATACATGGAAGTTACTAAGAAAGTAAATCTTGAAATCTTTTTACCAGACATACACACACACACACAAAATGGTAACTAGGTGAAGTGGTAGATGTCTTATGGTAATCATTTCTCACTATTATACATATCATCACATTGTATACCTTAAACTTACACAATGCTCTATATCAATTCTGTCTCCATAAAGCTAGGAGTTTAAAAAAAAAAATGTGTTAAAAAAATAACATTAGGGGCGCCTGGGTGGCTCAGTTGGTTGGGTGACTGCTTTCAGCTCGGGTCATGATCCCGGAGACCCGGGATCGAGCCCCACATCTGGCTCCCTGCTTGGAGGGAGGCCTGCTTCTCCCTCTCTCACTCCCCCTTCTTGTGTTCCCTCTCTGGCTGTGTTTCTCTCTGTCAAATAAATAAAATCTTTAAAAATAAATAAAATAAATAAATAAATAAAAAAAATTAAATGACAGTGGCTTAGCCAGTTAAGCGTTTGCTTTTGGCTCAGTCATGATCCCAGGGATGGAGTTCCACATCAGGCTCCCAGCTCAGCTGGGAGTCTGCTTCTCCCTCTAAACACGCCCCCCCCCCTTGCTTGTGCTTCTCTCTCTCACTGTCTTTCTCAAATAAATAAATAAATGTGCTTTCTCTCTCAAATAAATAAATAAAATGAATCTAAAACTTAAAATCCTATCACTAAGAAAATTCTAAGCTTTACTGGTAAAATATAAAATTTATTACTAATATGACATAAAACTTCATAGACTAGAGAAAGAATTAGCACTCTTCATCTCCTTTTATGAGAATGATCCAGTAAATTATAAGATAGCAATATTGTAGGCAATTTTACTACAAACATAGATGTTTAAGGTACTAAAAAGGTTAGCAAACTGAGTCCATCAATATATACAGAACATTAACATTATAACCAATATATTCTTATTTTAGGAAAGTAGGGTTGGGTTAGCATTAGAAAACTCAGTATACTTTACCCCATTAAAGATAAAGGGGAAAAAAATCTATGATAATTTCAAAAGATATACAAATCAAGTAGTAATATTCAATAGCCATCCATTACTTTAAAAAAAGAAAAAAACACTTAGAAGGAAATTTCCTATTCCATAATAGGTTATCTAAACTCTTGCCTATTACAAACATCTTTCTTAATGATAAAATGGAAGTTTTCCTTTTGAAACCAGAAAAAAAGACACACCTACTTATCACCATTTTGTTCAACATTTTATTAGAGGTCCTAACCACTGCAGGAAAGAAAGGAAAAGAAAGAAAATGTCTAAGAATGAGTAAGGAAAGAAGAAAAAACTTATTATTCAAAGGTGACAATAGTATACATAGGAAATTGCAAAGAATAAATGCATAAATCATTATAATTAATAAATAATTCTCAAGATCACTGCACAAAGAATCAATATACAAAAACCATGTATTTTATATCTTGGCAATAACCAATTAGAAAATAAAATTTAATACTTCTTACAATAAAATAAGAATATAAAATACTTAGAAAAAAATCAAATGAAACATATAAAAGACAAAATTAAAGAAACCTAAATAAATAAATAGACAAATCATGTTCATGAATTAGAAAATTCAGTATGGTAAAGATGTCAATTTCCCCAAATTGATCCATAGTCCAATGTAATTTTTTTCAAGTTTTTAAAGTCCAGTTAATGTAATAATGGTTTCGGCTGTGCAATATAGTGATTCAGCACTTCCATACAACATCCAGTGCTCATCACAATAGATGGACTCCTTAATCCCCACCACCTACTTACAAATCCTAGCAAACTTTTTTCGGAACTTGAAAATATGACCCTGAAATGTATATAAAAATTCAAAGCACCAAAGGTAAACAAGACGATTTTGAAGAGAAATGAAATGGGAAAACTTGTTCTGCAGATGTGAAGACATATAGCAAAAATTAAGATAGTATGGCACAAGAGTAAACAAATAAGAAAGAGAACCCATAAACATATGTATTACTAATTTATGACAAAGGTGGAACTTCAGAACAGTGGAGGAAATAATCTTTTCAATAAATGGTGGTTAAGATATGCAAAACTGCCTACGGATGAGTAGATAAGTAGTAAAAGTATAAAGAAAAGCTAGTAAGTAATTACTGTAGAAATCAGAATAATGACTATGTCTAACGGAGAAGAAAGGTTTGTGTTTGTGAGTGGGGAACAATGGGTCCTTCTAAGGTGCTATTAATATTCTATATGTTTACCTAGATGTCCTAGAGTATTCGTTTTATAATGATTTTATTAACCTGATCATGTGCTTTTAAGCAAAGTCCTAAAACATGGATGGAATGGTAGCCGACTAGAAGTTCAAATCTTAAACTGGCAGTAGAGAAGCACTCTCTCCCTCTTTCACCCTATCTCTCTCTGTCTCTCTGAGAGATCCTCTCAGAGAGACAGATCTTCTAGATTTTTTAGAAATATCCTATACGAAGAACCAAGAACAAAAAGGACTTCAGATTTTAGTAGCACAAGAAGCTAGAAGACAATAGATTAATGTCTTAGTATTCTAAGTGAATGTTATTTCCAACCTAGAATTCTGTTTTCAGTCATCTTTAATCCATTTGGGCTGCTATAACAAAATACCAAAGACTGAGTAGCTTATAAAAAACAGAAATCTATTTCTTAGTTATGGTGGCTGGGAAGTCCAAGATCCAGATGCAGGCGTCTTCAGTGTCTGATGAAAGCCTGCTTCCTGGTTCATAGTCTGGTCTTGTCACTGTGCTTCACGCGATGCAAGGAGCAAAGGAACTCTGGTGCCACTTTTATAAGGGAACTAATCCCATTCCTGAGGGCTTCACCCACATGACCCAATCACCTCCTAAATGCCCCACCTCTAAAAACTGTCACACTGGGGGTTGGTTTTCAATATGTGAATATTAGGAGGACACAGACATTAAATCTATAGCACTGGCCAAACTATCAATCAAGTATGAGTATAGTTGGAGGCCACTTTTAAACATATAAGGTTTCAAATATTGTGAACGTTCAGCAATAAACTGGAGCATAGGCTCTGCTAAAACAAGAGATTAGGTTAAGAAAGAAGGCAACATAGAATCCAGAAAACTCAGGACCCAACACAAAAGTGGTAAAAGCCATCCACAACCTGACTGTGAAGGAGGATCCCAGATGACTACTGTGAGCAAGAAAAGAAACAATACTGACTGGAGTGGGTTAGCAGGAGCAGGTTCTGGGAAAGACAGGCTATTTGAAGTGTTTAACCATAAGAAGGGGAAATTTACACATCTGGGATAACATTTAGGGATAACTTATCCTTTTGTATATGAAATCTAAGGGGGAAAATACGAGACAAATGCAAAAAGCATCATAAGGGTAGCAAAGTATACCTTCTGAAACCAGACTCAGGTTAATTTACTGGCTCTGCCATAAATACCTTAGCTTCCTCAAATATAAAACAGATCCTAATAATAATATACCACCATAACATTGTATTAAGGAATATACAGATAATCTATGGAAATGTCTAAGAGCAGGGTCTATCACAACTTAAGAGCTCAACACATGTTAGTAATGATAGTCTACTCCATGGCTCAGCTATATGTAACATGTATACAGTCACAGAAATATAAACCTGAATATTCAATAAACTGAAAATACAATAATACTGAGGTGGATAGAAGGATGATTATGTGTTTGGAGTGTGGGGAATGATCTATTATTTTGATAATGCCTAAAAGTAAAAACAAAAAAAATAGTAATAGAAGCAGCATACTATGTAGAGGTACAAATGAAAATACTAGAGTTAGCTTAGAAACTTAAAAATGGTTTCCTTTGACTGGAGGAATAGCACCACTACATTTCACAAATTAACTTTTTAAACTGTATGTATGAAAAACAAATTTTAAAAAATTAAAATCAAACTTAAATCAAAAAGTTATCTTCATGCAATGCCAGAAAAAAAAAAGATATTTACAAAACAGCGCATTTCTATGAGAATGGAGACAGCATTGCTATCTCTGGAGACTAATATACAGTGAAAAACTACATACTTTCAGGGATAGCAATTAAGCTCTTTCAATGGATGTTCCTTGAGCATGTCATTTTGGAAAACATTTGACCCTAACTGTCAGCCTTCCTCTACGTTTGGCAGGACTTCCCCTGGCTCACTGTCACTGTAACAGGTGAATGACTAAGAAAAAAAGCATTTCTTCCACTTGTGGACACTTGTTTATAATGGCATTCAGGGTCCTGGAGCTAGGCTGACAGATGCTCCTCCAGAAGGTTAATGAGATAAAGGTTCCTCCAGCTGGCCCTTAAGCAGAGATTACACCTCAGGGGAAGATAAGCAGATTATTCCAGAAACAGACACTGCTTCATGTTCTTCATAAATTAGCACCCTTATAAAGGTAAACCAAGAAGGTTATTCTCACTCAACTGGCATCAATATTTAATTATTTTTCCTATTTCTCATTTTATTTTTTTTAAAATGAGATTTAGGACTGTTCTGTGATTGTTACCAGAATTACCAATGCACAAAAGCCAGGATGTATTTGGAAACTAGAAGGGCTATTTTTATTCTTTGGATTTTTCTTCAAGTTCAAGGAACCAAAGGTAAGTTATTTAAGTATTTGTTTAGTTTTTAAATTTGCTTATCTATAAAATATATTTGCAGAAGTGAGCATTCAAAATGAACAAGGTCGCCACTGTGTCTCAGAGGGTAGTATATGGTAGGCACTGAATTGTATTGATTGATTGAATGATTGTCAGAAATGATTTTCATTTGGTTTACTATTTATTTGCTATATAATTTTAAGTGCAATTTATGTTAATAAAATAGAGATGGGGCGCCTGGGTGGCTCAGTTGGTTAAGCAACTGCCTTAGGCTCAGATCATGATCCTGGAGACCCGGGATCGAGTGCCACATCAGGCTCCCTGCTTGGCGGGAAGCCTGCTTCTCCTTCTCTCACTCCCCCTGCTTGTGTTCCCTCTCTGGCTGTGTTTCTCTCTGTCAAATAAATAAAATCTTTTTTAAAAAAAATAGAGATGAATGCATCCTTTTTGCTTTTATAAAACATTGAATACAAATTCATATTACCAATATCAGTAACAATAGTAGATCCATGAAACCATTCCATTTATCTCTTAAAATTGACAAAGTCAAAAAATTGAAACTAATATTGTTTGAAGCTACTGTTTTAAGCTATGATCAGACAAAAAAATGTATTTCTTACTTTCTCCCTGTTCAATCATGGGTTGATTTTCCTTAAAAAATAGCAAGTGGGCTTTGTCTTCAGAATTCATGATGATGACAAACTCAAAAGTTGTATGCATAAAAGAATGAGGCTGTAAATGTTCTTATGGCAAATCGTCAAATAAATTTAAAATTAAAGCAAGCAACTAATAGGCATATTTAAGAAAAATAATGTATTTTTTTAAAAGCTGTAGAAGAAAGCTTCACTTTCGTTTTTTTAAAGAATAAACCCAAATTATAACATATTCAGGCTTTTTAAGACATTTGAAACCAAAAATGTGTGGTTCCTCTATAAGGATGACATAGCTTCAGAAAATTAACATTTTCACTGAAGTATTGGCTTGAAAATGTCCAGAGTAAGTAAAACAAAAAGTTGTTGCACTTTTAAGTCCCAAAATAACTAAAAAAAATTATTAACTTTTTAGTGGTTGCACTTAGAGGGAGAAAAAACTTCTAGAAAAAATTATATAAAAGTTCCTTTTATGTTTTTCAGCATATAAGTGACAGTGGGTGAAGCAAAAATTTACTTACCTTTCCTTTCAATGTCAATTATATATAAATGTTTACATTTATAAAAAATATTTTAATTAGAAACAGATCATGGGATCTCCATGTATTTTGAGCTTAATCTGCTAGGGCGAACATACTGTCTGTTTCATATACTTGACCAGGAAAATCAGCTTTGGGTTTGTTGTTGTTGTTGTTTAAATAATTGTGTTAACTTATTTAACTGTTTTTGCTATTTTCATACATTATGTATCAACGGTTACAATTACAAATAGTGTTACAGAAAGTTAAATTAAATACCCTCACCCAAAACTGTAATTTGTTATATGCTAATTTCTGTGAAACAAAGTATAAAAACAAAGTTTTATTAACTGCGTAATAAAACATCCTAATATTTTACTCGTCAGGGACTTTTTATTCTATGAGAATCTCAAATATGCAAACTTCTGTTACTCTCCAATTACTGAGGTCTACATTAATTAGAGTTTATGTACTTCAGCCATACTGGTTTCCCATTTGTGACTAATTAACCATAGTGAGTGTATTTACATAAAAAAAAAGTTTGGGGAGTGAGAAGAAGAGTTTGTTACAACTAGCTATTAAGCCTAACAACTGAGTGTGCAAATTCAAAAGTTCTTTTTTAAAAATTATGGATTATTTAAAAAATCAAAAAATATATGAAAAAAGTCACACTTCCATTCAAACCCAATTTATGCTAGCACCTTCATATGTTTCCTCGGTCTTTTTTCTATGTATGGTTATTTAATTTTTACATGATTGCTGTTCTATGGCACCATTTTTTATCAGGTTTTTTCACTTCTGTTACCTTACATGCATGTTCTGCATTGCTATCTAGTTTTGACAAGTATCATTTTTTGGCTGTATAACAGCCTTTCAGTTGATGTGTCATGATTTGCTTTATATAATACTGAATAAAAGAGAAATAGTTGTTCCTAATTATATTGTTATTATGAATAACATTGCAATTAACATCCTTATGTATAGCCTCTTTTTAGTATTTAAGATTTTTTTTTTTTAGTGTTTAAGATTCTTAGCATAAGTTCACTAAAGTAAAATTATTGGGTCAGTGCAGCATAACTAGTTTTATAGTATGTAATTCATGTTTGCCAAATTGCTTCTCAAAAAGTTTTCCTATGCCTTTAGGTGACTTTTCCCAGTTCAGTTCCACAGAGTGTTTACCGGCTACCCAATACTGTGCTAGACAGAGAATATTAAGACTCAAAGACATGCCAATACCTTAAAAGATTTCCTTTAAGCTTTGCAGTTATAAATGTAGTTTTTCCATTGATACATAAAAGGGAAATAGTTCTAGTTTCAAAACATTTATTAAATAAAACTGTTTACACAACAGGACACTTTGATAATTTCAAAGAACAACCACTTCATCACCAAGGCTCCTCTCATATTCATAGTGGGGATGCCGGTTGCATCTGATGTGCACAGCACTACTTTATGCTTTTACCTTTTCATTTCACATAATTTCGTCTAATGCTTACGACTTTCCAATGTGAGGAGAAAGAGAAGAGAAAAAGTCTACCCTTGGCAAGTCCTAAAATGGAAATAGTGCTTATCAGAGTATGTACCTTTTGCATTACAGCTGGTTATATACTAAACGAAACCTTTAACTAAGTTAAAGTCACCAAGGTATGACAATTATTTTTGTAGCTGTGAAATGTCAGAAAATTTGCATTTGAAGACACTCTACTTCTTGCTAAACCTTTACTACTGGGATAAGATCTCATTTCATAAAATTACCTATGAAGGTATTTTCCCTCACTGTGGCTCCATTAAAAGAAAACATGGATTCATTTTTGGACCTGAGATGGCTGCCCAATGACAGTCACATTAACTTTGCAGCTCCTGTACTTTATTCATTTCTGCTATAGTCTCAGGACAGTGTAATTCAAAAGGTTCAAGGCAGACTTTCTGCTCAATTATATCTGAGAAGATGGCCTTATAATCGATCTTGTATAAATTGAAGACACTTTGTGTTCAACTGAGCAAACTCTGGCAGCACACCTGAAACCATTTGTTGGATTAAATACTTTAAAAATAAAAAGCAGGGCACCTGGGTGGCTCACTGGGTTAAGCCTCTGCCTTCGGCTCAGGTCATGATCTCAGGGTCCTGGGATCGAGGCCCGCATCAGCTCTCTCTGCTCGGCAGGGAGCCTGCTTCCTCCTCTCTCCCTGCCTGCCCCTCTGCCTACTTGTGATCTCTCTCTCTGTCAAATATAAATAAAATCTTTTTAAAAAATTTAAGAATAAAAATAAAATAAAAATAAAAAGCAAATTCTGCCTTGTGGCCCCTCTATATGTTTATTAATGATTACACTAAAGGACTATTGTATATGTGAGCTAATTAGGCAGGACTGACATGACCTGCTGCTTTCTTGGCCACTTATATCAATCATGAGTGTGCAGCTCCCTTAAATATCCACTGTATTTGCATGCTAATCATCCCTAGAAATTTAGATCCTATATACTTTGTTACCACAGCCATGTTCACAACAGATTTTATGCTGTTTTCAAATAAGCCATCCAAGGCAACAAAGGTTTTTTTTTCCCCCCCACAGTGGTTTCTAGGTTTATATTATAATTCAGCATATATGTGATAATGACCACAGTAAAAGTTCTGACATCATTGCTATATTGTGAAGTATCCAAGGCCAGGGTGACTGAGGTCTCTATCCAAATGCTGCTTCTTACTTCACGGTGGGAAAGACACTTCGGCAGTTGTGGGAGGGAATCAATTATACCAATCATAGGAATAGCACAAGGCCTCTTGTTGAAAGGAAAGAGAAAGTCTCTGACCACCATGTGCATTTCAGCCTTCCAAAGTGGACAGACAGCTTTTAGTAACCACTGGGTCTGAGATCACTATCTGAGAGTAAGAGACAGTGTCACTGGGATTTCAGCCTCACAAATCAAGAGCACCAAGTCTGTTGCAACCATATTAATAAGGAAGAAAGGTGTGCTGGACCAAGCAACGAACATGCCAAAGCTTATTCTACAATGAGTCAATATGGTTGACTGGCATAGCCATGTTAATGAGAATTCATATATGGAAATGCTGCTGTGAAGTGTGAACTACAGCATGCTATAGTTATTTATTGAGAATGTACTCTCACTGCTGACCTCTCTTTTTGCCACAGTGAATGTGAGAAGAGTAAGAAGGAGCTACAGAACCGTGATAAAAGCTTCTAAGCATATGGTTGTATTCAGCAGATAAATATTCTGCCATTGACATTCAATGAAGAAACAATGTCTTTTTTTTAAAGATTTTATTCATTTATTTGAGAGAGAGAGGAGCAAGAGAGAGAGTAGGGGAGGAGCAGAGGAAGAAGCAGACTCCCCGCTGAGCAGGGAGCTGGATGTGGGGCAGATCCCAGGATGCCAGGATCATGACCTGAGCAGAAGGCAGCTGCCTAACTAACTGAGCCACCCAGGTGCCCTGGAAACAATGTCTTTCTATGTGCCTTTGTAAAGTCATCCCAATTCATTCCAACTTGGTTTCCTTCGTTCAGCCATCTTTAGTCCCCTCACTCACTGCAACCAGCATCTATTTTCATAATTGCTCCCCCAGGAGAAGGGTTAAAGGAAACTACAGCAAAAGAAATGTTGTGGAGAAAATTCAGGACCTTGAAACTAATGAAAAGTTTCCACTTCAGAAATACTTTAACTTCATATAGAAATAACATATGTAGGGCTAATTTGTCTGTCTTAAGATTCTTGCTTCATTTATGAAGAAACAAAAGTAACATTTAATTAAGCCCAACTGTGAAACCCAAGGGCACTATTATCAACCATTGTAGTCCGTTCAGACCTGATCAGAACACTTTGTAGATAGCTATCATATTAACAATCCTTTAGTTTAAATGTCGTATTTTTTAAATAAAAGCTCAAGCACATTTTAATTAATCTTCTTAAGATTTCAGTGGCTGATAGACAATCTGCTCATTTCTGTTCAGGAACCCAGGGCAGAGAATACTATGTAATGCTCCTAAAATCATTTGGGATGAGAAGATTAAAAACAAAACTGAAATTTGTCCCTGTCTTATACCTGCTCAGTCTATTAATCAGTCCAATATAATATGATGAGTAAAATTAATATGGATTTTACTATTAATTCAAAAACTAACTTTCCTCTGCTAACACCAGATGATTGCTGGTTCTGTGCCATTTGTGTTGCATGATTATCTGCCTGACTGAACACAGGAGAGATCACAGGCCATATCCTCTGCCCTAAAAATGAAGGCATAGTTTTAGGACTTTTATTACTCATTAAGAAAAAAGTGAGACATTTTGAACTCCTTAACAAAATAGAGCCATTTATTCATGGAATCCTTTTAAATGCCCACCATTAAAGTCTAAATTTAGCAGTAAGTGGCTTATTTACAATTATGTTACATATCTAAAGGCAGAATTTGGCCTAATGGATGTGATTTGACACATTCAGAAAGACTCTTCTGAAACCAAGGTACTTCCCCATCAAAACCCTGAAACTTAACCTCCAAGTTTATAATGTTTTCAGACTCTAGAGATCAACAATTCTGAAATATCCCTTTCTAATTATTTCTCTTTCTTCCTTTTATAGAATCTGAGTTTTAGTCTCATCAAAACATCCCAGTCCCTCCATCTCTCCCAGTTCTTCCACTTATTTAGCCCATCTGGGCCCTACCTGCTGGAGGTCATTCCCTGCCCTTTCTCAACACTCATCTTGATAGCAAAACATAAACTTTACTCCTTGACCTTCTTCCCTATTGGAGTAGTTAATCTCATTCTGGGTAAATTTAGCTTTCACTTTTTCCATCCTCATTTCTGAGCTGCCAAGTGTTATTAGAGAATTCAAAATAAAGTGCTTACATGAAACAAATTCATGCACTATAACCTTAGTTGGCCCCTCCAAGCTACTGGCCCCTCCAGCCCTACTCATCTCTGATTCCCTAACTCAATCCTCTAGTCTGATTTCCAAACCTCCTCCCTCTCCTCAAGCCAGCAGCCTCATTCTCCCTCATTCACATAATGGCACATTCAAGAGGAAGGTTTTAAGGCTTTCACAGGACTACATTCAACACAGAACACGGTTGTACAGATCAGCTCTGTCATGAGTTGTGTGACCTTGGCAAATTGCTCAATCTCCGATGTATCTTCAATTTATGTTTTCTTATCTATAAAATGGAAATAGTGGTATTGGTGTCTCCCCCAAATGGTGTGATGAAGATAAGTGAAATATTTATGAAGCCCTTTGTGAGACATTCACTATAAAATTGCTTGATAAATGCTAGATACTAAGAGAACTATGATGACTTCCATTTCTGCTCCCACTTACTCCTACATATTGAAAAGACTGAAGTCGTCTGATTTCATCTGACATCTTTTTTCTACTTGAAACTTTCTCTTGATCTATATCCAAACTCTTCTCATGTTCTGTTGTTTCAGAAAGAACAAAAATATTTCATATTTTTGCTAATGTTATTTCTATCTACCTATGACTTTAACTCCATTTACAACCAATTCACCTGCAACTTTACTCTGCCAGTCTCCTTTTCCATTGATTTTCCTGGCCTAAAAAAATTGAATGCAGCATTTCTCAACATTAGTAAAAACACCATTGCTGGGGCTCCAGCTTTGAAGATTCTGATTTAATTTGACTGGGTGGGACCCAAGCTAGAATAATTATTTAAGCTATCCAGACAATCTGTTTGCAGCCAGGTTTGAGAAGCATGATTTATTGCCCTTCTGGAAAACTGTGATATACGGCTCATTATATTATGAGCCGCCAGGGGGTTGTTTCAATCTTCCTTTCTTTAGTAAGTATTTTATCATAGATATATTTGTAGTTTGGAGGGACCCGTCTCATTATTTAATAGGGTTGATAGAGTGATCTGTGTAATCGTTCCCTCCATTATGTTGTTTCATTTTTTTTAACCATTCTATAAAATTAGGACATAGGTTACAGGAATATGTATTTTTTTTAAAAAAAGCTACACGGAGCATTCTAATGCACACTGTTAAAAATCAATTAATTGCTTCATAAGGGCAGGGCCCATGTCCATCTTGTTCTCAGTCATATCATCAGCACCTACCCCCTTTTCTGGCATAATCCACTCTGTTTCTGTCCATTTCAGGCTATCATCTTCTATCTCTAAAGTTGGGAATTTTGGTATCATGTAAGAACCTTCTCTTCATATCCTAACTGTCGCCAGATCCTATCAAATGGTATGCTGGTAAATGTTTAGCAACAGTCTCTTCTTCATAGTGTCTGTCAGTCTCCATACTGTAGACACTCCTACCATGGCTGATTTCAGTCTACCAACACAACATCTACCGTGACCATGCACAATCGGCTCAGAGCCCCTGTGAGCCTGCCTCATTCAACACACCCCCTCATTGACAACATCAGTACACAGTGCTTCTTTAATCCAATTTCTGCCTCTCCAACTTCATCGGCCCAGACAAGGGATAACTGTTTCCTCTCTCAAGTTCTGACCTTGACTTCTCCATTTCCTAAACCCATGAGCTCTAGTCAGATAGTGGCAAATTCTTTTAGTACTTACCTCAGAACTGTCTCCTGTTTCTCGAGCTTGAACTAGCTTTGTTATTCATTGTTTACCACATTCACTGCTTGGGAGGGAAAAAGTAAAGAAGAGAACTTCCAAAGCCCCCTCCATGCCTTCAGAATCGAGTCCAGTAATTTCACTTGAGGCTCCTTATGATCTGGTCTCTACCTTCCTTTCTAGACACACTGGTAGGGACTGCTTGAGTCCTGCTGTGGGCTAGATGCATTGCTTCTATAGATCTCCTTACTTGGGAAATATACATGGAGAGTGTACAAAACATATCTGTGATATTTAGAGAATGATAATAAAATGCTCCTCTCCCAGATTAAATAATAAACCATTGATGGTATCGTAGAAGTTTCCTATCTCCCCTGCCAGGGTCTCTGCCCCTTTCTTTGCTCTGTGCCAGAGATAGCCACAGTCATGAATTTTGTGCTAATCACATCATTGCCTGTTTCCAGTTATAGGTGTATTCCCTAAAGAATATGTCTTGGTTTTTGTTTGTTATTTTTATATACATAATATTTTGCTGTATGTCTTCTCTCCTAAGACTTATTTCTTTGGCTCAACAGTATGCTTTTAGGATCCATCCACATTGTTGCATGTAACAGACAAAAGCTTACCTATTACTCTTCATTAGGAGTGCTTTTTCAGTTAGAGATCTCAAAAGTGTGCCTCAAAGAACATTAACTCTTCTGCTAGATACATGGCACCTCTATGGACTGTCGGTGGGTCCTGATGCTTCTCACACCTCAGCAGTAACAGAAAACTCTGGGGCAGGAGGAAAAAGACATCATGAATCAGCTAGGAGGCCAAGAGCTATGGGCTGTCTCCAGCTATCAGTCACTGACTATGAAGAGCTGAAGAGCTGGTTTGAGAGAGTGGTGAGGCTAAGGTCTGAGATGGTGCAGGAGGGGCATCTGAGACACATTATTACCTATAATGGATACACCACCTGCAGTCATTATTCTGTCGATGGACTTTGCTTTTACAGTTTTCTATGTGTCCCCTGGTGCTCACAGTAGATAGGAGTCTTTCCAGAGTCTAGGACTCTCATTCTCTCTCTTCTTTTTTTTCAAGATTTTATTGATTTATTTGACAGAAAGAACATGAAAAAGCAGGGGGAACAGGGGTGCCTGGGTGGCTCAGTTGGTTAAGCGACTGCCTTCGGCTCAGGTCATGATCCCAGAGACCTGGGATCAAGCCCCACATCGGGCTCCCTGCTCAGTGGGGAGCCTGCTTCTCCCCTTCTCATTCCCCCTGCTTGTATTCCCTCTCTCACTGTGTTTCTCTCTGTCAAATAAATAAATAAAATCTTAAAAAAAAAAAAAAGGCAGGGGGAGCAGTAGGGAGAGGGAGAAGCAGGCTGAGCAGGGAGCCCCACATGAGGCTCAATCCCAGAACCACCTGAGCTGAAGGCAGCCTCTTAACCTATTGAGTCACCCAGGTGCCCCTCTCTTTCTCTGTGCTAAGTAAGAGAGAGATTGTTGTATCTTGAGATACGTGTGCTTTCAGTTTTACCAGGTGGCCCCAAACTGTTTTCCTAAATGTTTGTGACATTTTGAGTGAGAATTTCTTTTGTTCCAAATCCTCAAACACACTTCGTATTGGTATTCCTGACTTTCGGTGAGGGGAGGGGGTGTATGGTAGTGAAATTGTATCTCGTTGTTTTATTTTCTAATTTCTTCACTAATGATGAGTTTCAGTATCTTTTCATATGTTTTTCCTTTTCTATAAAATGTTTAAGGAATTTTACCATTTTTTCATTCAGGGATGTATGTTTTTTTCTTACTGATTCAAAGCAGTTCTTTAAAAGTTGTATTAGTCCATCTGCAGTTATGTACCTTTCAGATACCTTTTTCCACTTTGTAGCTTGTCTTCTTACTTTCTTAATGGTAACCTCTGATGAGCAGACATTCTTTATTTTTAACATAGTTGAATTTGTCATCCTTTAATGTCATGGTTTGTGAGGATTTTCTATTTAAAACCTTTCCTAGATTAAAGCCATGAAAATATTTCTCTATATTGTCTTATGCAAGTTGTAAACTTTTACCTTTCATATTTAAGCCACTAAAATTGATTGTGCCTGTGTGTGTGTGTGTGTGTACAGGAAGTAGGAAGACACTGTCTTTTTTTTTTTAATATGGTTAGTCAATTGTTTTAGCACCATTTACTGTGTAGTTTCTGCTTTCCTCTCTGCTGTGATGTCCCTCCTGTCATGAACATAGTTTTTGTCCATTTTATTATTCCTGAGCCAATACCACATTGGTTTAATTATCACAAACTTTTAATAAACTTGATATAACCATGTTTCTCTGGCTTTGTTCACTTTCTGCAGGAGTGTCAAAGGTATTCTTGACCCTCCATTCTTCCATAAGATTCTAAAATTAGCTCACCAAGTTCTACAAGACACTTTAGTAAGAAGATTGAAATTGAGTTGAATCTATAGATCAATATGGGGAGAATTGATATCTTTGTAATGTTAAGTCTTCCTATCCAAGAGCATGGAATATCTCTCCTTTTATTACTGCCTCATGCTAAAGTTGCAGGATTACTTTATTAAAGGGCTTATATATCTTGGATTTATCTCTAGCTATTTTATATTAATTGTGATCGTGAAATGACATTCTTATTACTTTTTCTATGTAGAAAAATAATTGGTTTTATCCCTTAGTTTTGCTGAACAATCTTAATTCTGAAAATCCACTAGTAATTCTTTGGAGTTAAAATTTTTTTAACTTAATTAAAAAATTTTCATTCATGAATAAATAAAATTTGAGTTTTTCTTTTTGGGTCTTTGTATTTTTTATTTTTTTATATTTCCTTACCATCCATGATGGGCCATCCCTTATATTATGTTAAAGACAGATGGTGACTGCACATATCCTTACCTTGTTATTGATCTCAAAATAATAAATTTCTATATTTATTATTTCTATATCTATTACTTCTATATCTATTCAAATTACCAACTGGTTTTTCTCTTTTAATTCATTAATGTAATAAATTACCTTAATCAGTTTTCAAATATTAAACAAATGCTACTGCATTCCTGAGATAAATCCAACTTGATCATGACCTTTTTTCACACCCTGTTAGATTCTATTTGCTACTATTTTATTTCAGAGTATTTATTCATAAGCAAGATTGAGCCATTTTTTTTAAAGATTTTACTTATTTATTTGACAGAGAGAGAGATCACAAATAGGCAGAGAGGCAGGCAGAGAAAGAGGGAGAAGCAGGCTCCCCGCTGAGCAGAGAGACTGATGTGGGACTCTGTCCCAGGACCCTGAGATCATGATCTGAGCCGAAGGCAGAGGCTTACCCCTCTAAACCACCCAGGGACCCTGAACCATTATTTATTCTTTTTCAGTGTTTCAAGATTCATTGTTTATTTCCCACACCCAGTGCTCCATGCAATACGTGCCCTCAATATCCACCACCAAGAGAACCATTATTTTTTATTTCATAATTTTCTTTGCAAGTTTTCTAAGACTTTGTAGGAAAGTGAAGTTTGTCTTATTTTTTTTTAATGTTTGATAGAACTTACTGATAAAGTTAGAGAATGATTTCTATGGAAAAATATTTTATTACTGACTCAACTTCCTTAAAGGTTATTATAATTAAGTTTCCTATCTCTTTTTTATTAGTTTTGGTACCCTGTGTATTTCCAGAAGTTTATCCATTTCATATAAAATTTCTAATTTATTAGCAAAACATTATTCATAATATCTTCTTGTTATGTTTTTCATGTCTTTAGAAAATGTAATGATGTCCTCCTTTTTCAATCCTGGTAGGATTGTGTCTTTTCCTTACTTGGATTAATCTTCATTTTTTTTGTTTTTGGGGGCTTTTATATATTTTTTCTTCTCTTTATGTTACTGCCTTATCTTTTACATTTTCTTAATCTCTACTCTTATCTCTTTGGGGTTTTTTTATATTTTCTTTGAGTTCATTTTGTATTGGTTTGCTAGCTTCTTGACATGGATTTTTAGCTCACTAATATTTAGCTTTTTTTCTTTTTCTAAAGTAAACACTCTCATGAGATAAATTTGCCTTTCAAATATTGATGTTGCCATACCGCATAAGTTTTTTCCTAATGTTTGATAAACTCACTGATAAAGCTATTTATTACATAGTATTTTATGTATATTTATTATGTAGTATTTTTATCATTTGATAAAAATATTTCTAAATATGCAGCATTATTTCTCCATTGATTTATAAGTTTTTTTTAATAAAGATTTTTTTTTTTTTTAGTTTCCAAATATATGGGGATTTTCCAGGGGCTTTTTTTTTAATGTTTTATTTATTTATTTGACAGAGACATAGCAAGAGAGGGAATACAAACAGAGGAAGTGGGAGAAGGAGAAACAGGCTTCCCATGGAGCAGGGAGCCCAATGCAGGGCTTGATCCCAGGACCCTGGGATCATAACCTGAGCCAAAGATGAAGGCTTAACAACTGAGCCATCCAGGCACCCCTTCCAGTTGTTTTTTAAAACTGATTTTTAGTTTACTTCTCTATTGGTCTGAGAACACTATGTACATTCATTATAGTTCAATATATAGTTAATATTTGTGTATGTTCTCCCTATGCTTGGAAAAAAGTGATATTTTATATTATAAATATAATATATTTTATAATACTTAATATTTTTATTTTATATTGTTCTATATATGTCTTTTAGGTCAAGTTAAATCATGTTTTCAATCTTCTATATTCTTACTAAGTTTATATGCTTTTTCTATCAACCAAGAAAGAACCTTAAAATTCACCTGCTACTATTGTTGATTTCCTTTCATTAACTTTCAATAACTTTCATTATGTCTGTCAACTTTTGCTTTATATATTTTGAAGTTATAATATTAAGTGCAAAAAATTATAACTTGTTACCTCTTTCTGATGACTTTTGAACTTCTATTATTATGCTATTACTATCTTCTTTGTAATACCTTCTGGCATATGAGAAACTTTGTCCACTGGTGTGCTGGAACTGACTCATACTAACTTACAGGAGCCAATTACACTCATCTCTTCACAAGTTAGTGTTTGGTAATGTCACATTGGTGGCTTGAAATCAGCCATGAAGGAGTATTGACTCATGGAAACTGGCAAATGCCACAAATCAAGCCTTCTCATCCATCCCCAAGAGCTGGTTATTAAACATTTATCAGCATAGCTCTGACTTCATTTTATATTAATATAGTTACACCAACTTTCCTTTGGTCGGTGTTTGCAAATTATAACTTTTTTCCATCCTTTTAATTTCAACTTCTCTATATCTTTCCATTTAGATGTGTCTCTGAAAATAGCATATAGTGGGATATTCTTTTTAATGCAGTATGACAGTCTCTATCTTTTAACAGGAACATTTTGTCCATTTGCACTTAATGTGTTCCAGATATTACATGCAACATACTTACACTAAAAAAAATTATTGGTTGTTTATCTGAAATTCAAATTTGCCTGGATGTCCTATATTTTATTTGGTAAGTCAGATGATCCTATTCCTGTCATATACCTAGCCTTAAGCCTCAGAATAGAATGGTACTAGATCATAATAACAGTTAACAATGTGCCAGGCTTTCTGCAAAACTCTTAACATTTTGTCATTTAGTTTTCAAAACAAAACAAAACGATAGCATGCAAGTATTAATCCAAAACTATGATATTGGAATTACTGTTAAACCCATTTTAGGTTAGAAATTTGACACATACAGAGATTATCTGCCCAAGTTCAGCAAGTGACTCAGAAAGGGAGGACTATCTTACTATACTTTAGGTATTCAAAATAAAATTCACCTTTCTTTATATGACCTGTCATAGGTCCTTGTGCATCAGAAAGTTAACAGGCAGAGATTTACAGCTATTTCTGTTTAATCTGCTCCAGTTCTGTTCTTCTTGAGTAGTTAAAATGTTTTTGTGTGTGGAAATATATGCACCAGTGCTAAACATACAATTCTCTCTTCTCAGAATTCCCACATACTCCAAGATCAGGCTTGCATTAAAGCACTAAAAATGATGAATGTTGTGTTTCTTGGTTTGCAGCATCAAAATCACAAACAGCAGTAAGATTTAGCTGAACTAAATTAGGGCTAATTCGGATATGAGTCTTTAGGCATCATATGTTCTAACTGTGTAGCACCCCTGGAATCACAGGGAGAGAGCTATTCCATGGTCCAGCAACCCAGCACAGCTGGAACCAGAAGGAAAGTGTGTATTTGGCACATATAATGTAATGTATCCCATAAACAAATCCATATTCTTGTCCCACGTATTTTCTTAGTGTACCCCCATCATCTTAAGTTTCCTTTTTCCTGAATTTTGGGGAATTTTTTTTCCATAGGCTCTTGGTAAGTCTATGAATTCCTGTCCCTTGTCTTCTTCACCCCCTTCCAGTCAGATCATGAACTGACCATTGACTGCGTCTGGCTTATGAATTACCTGGTACTGTCCAAGCATAACCATTTGTTTCCATGCCACTCAACATTTGTGTTAAGGGACACTCGAAAAACATTTTAAACTATAAAGTCCCATATATTTGTGAGTTACAGTTGCAACTGGTCATCCACATATCAGATTTACTGGTAATATTCCATTTGGATTCTCTTATCCATTATCTGTGTGTTTATTTAAACTCTGGAAGGAGTTCTGAAACCTCTGAGGACAGTGCCAAAAAAGTATCCATGATGTATTCAAAATTGGGAAGCAGAAGAAAGGAAAAAAGTTGGTAGAATTTAAGTAATGTAAGGATGAGATCATTAAAAGCAACTTAATGGAGTTGGTCCCACTTGTACATGGAGAAGGAAGCTGCCTACCCAGAATGATTTGAGAGATACTAAAACTCCAGTTGCTAGAGAAAATACGGCTTTCTTTTTAGGTCCTACAAATAAGCCCCAGCTAGCCCGTGTTGCTGCTTGATCGTAACTGTCCTCACTTCAGTTTCACATCCTGTTACCCTGACCTCAAACTCAACCATCTCCACTCACCGTTTTTTCTAAGTAATATACTTTACAGGTAACCACAGCTTTTATAGAAAGATTCTACTTCTCAAACTTTCAAGACTGGTTTATTTGGGGGAGAAAGGATTTTGCTAATTTTGCTTATGCATTCACATGAAATTCATTTACAGTCCTTAACATTTTAAACTTCCCTGCTCAAATTCTCAAGTAAATTTAGCACTCCATTCAGAGGCAATATGTTGATCCTATCGTTTCCCACAATCTGTGTGACCCCATACCATGTACTTTGAGAATACTTGAGGGTCAAGGGCATTCCTGTGGTTCTGGAATTACAGCAGGAACAGTGCCCTGCAACCAGGAGTGACTGTGCATGGACCTCAACCCAGGTCCATTATGAAGCGATGCCACGTGTTAGATGAAGGCGGCTGTTTGAAACCTTCACAGTACCCTTCCACTGTGTTTCTCTCCTCTCCCAGACAGGCCAGTCATCTTTAACACTCCTCCCCTGCTCCATATGCCCTCCTCTTTCTCCCCAAGAAGGCATGGAGGAATTAGCACACATTTCTGTCCCAAATATAGTTGTGGACATGGCCCTGCTGTACCCCTGCCCCTACAGTCTAACACTTACCAGACCTGAAAAGCTCATGACTCCACCTATTCAGAGGTCACCCCCTCTGGACACAAAACAACCTCTTTTGTCTTGCTTGCTTCTGTCCTCAACTTCAGTTCCTTTCCTGCCCACTCACCGAGCTGCATGTGCTGTCAACAAGTGCAATTTTGTACCTCAACAAAATTTCTCAGGTGAGGTCAGTACTTCACTTGTAAGTTTAGGGTTTTGTTTTGTTTTTTGTTTTTTGTTTTTTTCAGTACAATGAGGTGGAAGACGGGCTCAATAGATAATATATACAAAGAGAGACTAGAAAATAGGAATTAGGGTACCTGGGGTGGCTTGGTCGTTAAGCATCTGCCTGTGGCTCAGGTCATGATCTCAGGGTCCTGGGATTGGGTCCTGTGTTGGGCTCGCTTCTCAGCAGGGAGTCGCTTCTCTGGCTCCCTGTGCCCCTCCCTCGACCCTCCCACCTGCTGCTCCTGCTATCCTCCTCTCCCTCGCAAATATAAATAAAATCTTTTAAAAATTAAAGAAAAGAAAATAGAAATTAGCAACCTTTATTTCTTATAATGGTTTTCCAAGGTCTAACCCTTTTTGTTCTGACTATAAAGTATAATGCTGATTTTGCAATGAGAGAAAAAGATAATGCAACTGCTGTAATTCTTTGAAACAAGGGACCACTGATTGTTATTCTCATAGAGTGAGATGTTGCTGAATAAATGTATTTTGGAGGTAAGGAAGGCTGCAATGGCATCCAGGTTTCAAAAGCTTCAGAGAGAAAAACCCATGCATCATTGACAATCAGTCTGTATACTGATTATTAAGTTTATTCACTTTGTATTTCATTGAAGAAAATCACTGGACACTTCCTTAATTTCTATGATTATCTTTTCTATCATTTATTCCAACACATATCCACTAAGAATGGCATTGCAGGAATTTAATGGGAACATACATAGGAAGAGAGGTAGGAAAACAAGGTGTAGAAGCTCCTGTGTTTCTCACTTGATCATGTGGAAAGCAGTATGCTTAAAATCCATGCAGTTTTTTGGAAAAAACATTAAACAAGGTATTCAATATATCTGCATAAGTTTTGAGGCATATCCAGGTATGTTAAGCACACTGTACATTTACTTGCCCTTGTTCTTTGGAAAAATTTCTCAGGTGCGTAATTGAGCATTTCTACTAAAGTGGGGAGTAGACAAGAATATAATTGCTCACAAAGAAGCTGAGCATTTGCATAAAAGCCATAACCCCTCACTCATTTTTGGTAAGGTCAGGAAGTTTATTGATTGAATTATTATTTTTGAAAAATTCCAGTCATTGATTTGATCCTAAAATGTTATCTACTTTCTCTCTGTGGAATTCTGTTCTTCAAATGGAGATTTTTGTTCTATAGGAATTCCAGTAACTTTTCTCTCTACTTCTGTTAATTCATTCATTAAGCCATTGCAGCCTTTTCCCTGAGGAAACATAATGGGTTCACTAAGTGCTTGTACTCATGACTGTTGCTTTCATAACAATGCTGCCGTAAAAGCTCCATTCCTCCTTTTCCTCTCATCTGTTTTGTTGTCACAATATGTGTACAGTAATCCTATATTGTGAAGCTTCAGGATTAGATGGTGGGAAAATATCTCTCTGGAAGTGAGTTTAGTGTGGAGTGGTCCAAAGAGGATGGTTAAGGATCTGCTTGAATATATATAAAGAAAGAAACTTATCAAGAGCAAAGCTGAGCCATGAAATGGAAACTTCATAAGCAGCCTACAGCTGGAAGCCAACTTTGGTGTAGGAAGGAAAAAAAAATTAATATGATAGGAAGATGATGTGGGCTATCACGGCTTCCAGGATGCCAGGCAACATCAAGGCCATATGGCCACCAGTCTAGAACCTAGAGTGGAAAAGACACTTTGGAATGAAGGGCCAGCCTTCACGTTAGCTAGTAGATATGCTTAGACAATCTAATTTTGAAACAACAAATGAAGAGTGTAAAGCCCAGAACTTCAGAGGCTTTGCCACTCCACCCTGGGACAGATTTGACTTTTCCTTAGGATAAAAATCATGTTTTAATTTAGTATTTGAATTCAGTGTTTGTTAAATTAATTTCCTTTTCTATCTATATGGAAATTTCCAAACTTGTCATAGCTATACTGGGTTGCAGGATTTGGGTTAGCTCCAGGGTAGAGACGCTAAAGGGGAAAAAAAAAAAAAAGACCCTCTCCAATTTAAACCTTCAGTGTTGGCCATTTTTCTTAGCCTGCTGGAAGGTGTTCTGCCCATGGACATGTTGTATTCCTTCCTACCCACCTAAATATTTTCTGCCACAACTCTCATGAGAACCTCCCAGCTTATTGGGAGTCCATTCTACCTCAGCTGTCTCAGACCTTCCACAAATTATCTGTTTTGCTGAAAAATCACCCCCATCAACAAATGTCAATACTCAACATGTACAATTCCAAACTCAAAGTGGTAAAAGCAGTTTATTTTCCAACAGTCAGTTTTCAGCATATATTATGTTACATAGTGACACCTTCTGGTGAAGTGACACATCAACAGACTCTATGAGCGCATTGCAAACCCCAAAATAATTAAAAAAAAAAAATGGAGGAAAAAAGAGAAGAGAATAAAGGGGGGGAATGTTGATAGCTTTACATGTGGTATGAATCCTCGCCCATATAGCACCTTGCTTTGTTTTAGGTAAAGTGGCAAAGGCAGATCTTTCAAAGAGTTTTGCCGTATGAACGGAAAAAATGGGCCAATAGAAGGAGGGGAAAAGGGATCAAGAGAATACTTTAAGTAGAAGGGAAAAGTAATGGCATGTTTATAGGCTGCTAGGAATAATCCAGCATAAAGAGGAGAAATAATGATGTGGGCAAAAGACAGAAGAGTTTCTGGAAGAATGTCCTCAAAAGGTTAAAAAGAAAGAAAGAAAAGAAAAAACGTGGGATCCAGTGCTTAAGTAAAGGAATTGGCCTGAATAGGAGCAGACCACTCATCCAGTAGTCACGGGAGAGAAAGCAGAGTTTATACAGATGCAGTCAGGGAGCAGAAGCAGTGCTGAACATTGATGACATTCTCTTCTTGCTGCTCTTACTCTTTTTTTTTTTAAAAAGATTTTATTTATTTGACAGAGATGACAAGTAGGCAGAGAGGCAGGCAGAGAAAGGGGAGGAAGCAGGCTGCCCGCTGAGCAGAGCGCAGATATGGGCTTCAATCCCAGGACCCTGAGATCATGACCTGAGCTGAAGACGAAGGCTTTAACCCACTGGGCCACCCAGGCGCCCTGCTCCTCTTATTCTTAATAAAATATGGAACAAGGTCCTTGGCTGAAAGTGAGAATTGGCAAGAGGTTCAGGAAATCTGAAAAAACTTATATGTAGTTCCCCCAGAGAGTGAGAAAAATCAGTGGATCAAGGAAACTTTGTGTGATACTAGGTAAGTATTATACATTGAGTGAGTCCAGATGATTGTTTTTCTCCATCCATGTTCAGCTACAATGGTGCAAGTGAGGAGTAAGAAGAGTGCTGAATTTAACATGGTTATGGTTTTACCTCTCAAGTACAATAATTGAGGGCAAGGGAATTGAGGACTTGTCATCCTAAAAAGCTAGGCAATATTAATATTCTTTCCCATTGATATCCATGGTTTGATTGGTTTATTTATTTATTTATTTATTTATTTATTTATTTATTTGTTCTTAGATAAATTGAAAGTATCTAGGAATGCTGACTTTACTAAAATATACTTTATGCATAACCCATCTGCTTTCTCTCCATTTGGTTTTCATTCACAAAGGAATTTTTTATTTGTTTTTTCACTTGGGATATTATCTTTAAAAAGATGACTGTGTCCAAAGCCTCTGATATTAGACCCTATAGCAGGGAGAAGAAATTTAAAAGGGAGTTTGCAATAATATAAGTGAATAGAACATAGGAAACTAATTTTTATAGTCTAATAATTTTTAATGAATCTAATTCATACATATATTGTAAAAGACTCATTACTAGTTCCACATGAATTTTTTATGAATTTCCTTGATTAATATATACTGCATATTCGTCCTGTCCAGAGCCTGTACTAGGTAAGCACCAAGGTGAAGTGGACAGAGGACAAGATTCCAATATCAGGTATTTGAAGTCTAAAAGTCTGGTTTTGCACATACAAAGGTATTTGCAGCCTAAAGGGGAAAACATTTTTACAATAAATTATTCTTTAAGCAAACACAACAGCACAAATTCATGACATTTGTTCATCTAATTTACTGCTCTATGCCATCCTGGGCTGAAACATAGTAGACATTTAATGAACACTGGTGAATCAGTAAAACAGTAGAGATCTGAGCCACACTAAAGCAACCTGAGGGTGTAATGAATGGATTCTGAGTGTGGGATCTGAGAAAGCTTAGTAGAGGAGGAAAGAAAGCTTGGAAACTGGCCCATGAAGGAAAAAGAGAAAGAGCAGCCCTCTAATATGAAGGCACAGATAAGCATGAGATGAACACTAAAGCATGGAAACACAGGAAGACTTCAGGGATGCGCGTAGTCTTGTCTGAGGACTAAAGAGAAGTGTCGTAAGAGCATGTGAAGAAGGAAGAGGGATACCAGGAAGTGACATGCCTGGACAGTTGGATAAGGGAGTTTTTCCTGAGCACTTACACTGTGTGCAACAATGTTTTAAGTGCTGCCCAAGTGGTAACTCATTTACTAATATCACAGAAACCCTGTAAGAGAGGCACAGTCCTTTATCATTTGAAGGGGGAAGAAACTCAAGCACAGTCAGGTCAAGTACTGCCATGGTGTACAACTGGTGAGTCACAGAGCCAGGACCCTGTGCTCCGCTAGTGCTACTAAAACATTTTGACTAGTTGAGTAACATATGATTTCTGTTGCTACTACATTTTTCTTTCACAAATAATGAACATATTTAAATTAAATTTAGAAAGTAAGCTATGAATATTAGCTGTGTCTTATCTATATTTAAAAGTTCTGAATATACAAATGTATTAATTTCCTTTTTTTTCCTTTCCTCATTTAATGATATGACCATTTCCCAAAACAATTGGCTTAGGATTGTTTTCCTGGTGATTAATCTATAATATGGTACAATTGCATTTATCTTGGTCCAAACGCATATTATAATTAACTAAATTTTTCTAATATTCTTGTACTCTGGAAAAAATAGAGGGTTTTTTGTTTGTTTTTTTTCTGAAATCACTTTTCCCTTCTTTCTCTTTGTAACTTTGAACTTCACCCAGAAATAGCTGTCAATGGCAGCCAGTTCGTCATCACACAGGTTATACTCATGTTTTGTCAAGTATTCTCTGCCTCAAAAGGTTTTCTAATCTTCTATTAAATATACTCACTTTTTATAGCAGGTCATTCAACTGTCAATTCATTCTCGTTAAGCTTTTACCTAGTCTTTGTAAATACGTATATAAAGTAAAAATATCAAACACATGAAATTGCATCCAGAGAATCAAAGTTCTGTCCAATTTCAACATTACTGGTTATGCAGCATGGAAGACAACATCTAATGTGATCCATTTGTTTTACCAAAGAGTGCTTTCATTAACTCCAATATGTCAGCTCTTTTTACTTCATTGAAATCTGTAGCATTCCATGTTTCAGTTCTTCAAATGTGGGGTTTATTTGATTGGAAATCCTTGGGAAAGATAGACTTTGTAATTATAAACGTGGCTTGTTCTATAAATATTGTTGGACCTTAGTCCCTATTCTCAGAGACTTTGCCTTCTTCTTTTCTAGTGATGACTTGGGGTTAAGATGCAGGCAGAAGATTCTGATCCATGCCTAACTGATTAGCATCACCACAGGCAATCCCCTATGGTGGTCTCTTTGTAATTTAGAGGAACATAAGCTGAGGTGTCTGATACTCATGTGAAAAAGGACACCAGAGAAAGATGGAAGATAGTTAACCTAAAGTAGATAAATGCCTAACATGGGAAATACAAGGAACTGTGAACTTGGTCTTTGCTATTCCAGAAGGCAGAAATAGGACTAATGTGTGGAAGCTACTAGAAGATAATTTTCATCTCAAAGAAAGAATTACTAGATAGAGATTTCAAAAATGGAACAAGGTGCTTCCTATATGAGGCAGACAACCATTTGTAGAATATTTGCCGTGGGTATCCCTCAGCAAGGAAATATTAAAAATTCGATGACCATATAATTCCTTTTCCAAACAGGGATACCTTTGAGAATGAAGGAATAGCTGCAATAAAACAGGATATCCCAGGGAAATCAAGTCTCACTTCACCCTAATTCATCCTCATTGTTGACCATGAGTTATGTGTACTTGACATGTGGAGAATATGGAAGATTGACCCTAGTAGGGTAGAGGGAACAGGTCAGAGCTCATAGGATTCTGGGACACGTAGGAATCTGTAATTTTTTCACCTTCTTGTATTCTTATCCTGATAGTATGAAGTCCAAAGGCCCAGATCAAGTAGATCTATTTGAGCAAGCCTGAATATAAGTAAAGTGTTAAGATCCAGAAGAATCCAAGTAGGAACAATGCCAGGAAAGGGGCACTCTTCCCAGAGCCAGGATGGAGTAAGTACTATTCCCAAAGCAAGTCAGAGAGTTCTACTAGAGCATAACATATGAAAGTAAGAAGAGGACCAACCCCAAAGGGCAGAACATTGTGGGGGGTGACAAAGTGGAAAGCAGGACCAGCATTGTGATGGGCACTGTGAGAAGAAAGGAGAAGTGCAGAATGTATGAGGAGCCTAGTTTCCCAAAGTATGGTCTGTGCTTACTATACCGGATAGATCTAGAATTATCTAATGATGCACAGTTTTTCTTCCATTCTTAGTGGCATTTGAAATTTAATTGTAAAAACTTCTTCTATGACTTACATTGAAATCTGTGTTTGAAAGGTTATTAAAATTAACATTCCTGAGCTAAAATTGCCATTTTACTAGCTGCAGTGTGCACTAGTGGCTATAGAGTCAGCTCCTATCCCCTACTTGCACTTCCCAGTGTTCACTGGGCACCTTCCAATCTGCCATGCAACCAGCCTAATTCAGGGAAAATTGGCCACCTTCACAGTTAGAGTGAGCCACTCAGGGTCATTCCAGTCCCCTGTTCTGTGATCATTCAACTCAAACCAGTGGCATTGGTGTACCCCCTGGGCAATTGGTATTGGTTCAGACATAAGGCGTAAGTCAGCCAAACTTTGGGGAAAGGTTATTTTTCAAAATGAACAAAGGTAAGCAAGTTTAATTTGGTGGAAGCCAGCCTACAGATAAAGTCACCACATGAGGGGACTGAGAAAGAAAATGAGAGAATGGCAGAAAGGCAGAGTTAGAGCTCTGTTTTCACCTGGCATTCCTTACTGTTAGCTTTCCTTTCTACGTGATAACTTCCTTTTTGTTTAAGCCATTTTGAGATGGGTTGTCTTGGCTGTTCACCTGAAGTGCCCTTCAGAGCCATAAAACAGTGGTTTCCTAAGCCTGCATGCACAATAGAATCACCTAGGGACCTTCAAATGTTGCTGATGCTGTGTTCCACTCAGAGATTATGATTTATTGGTTTGATGTGTAGCTGGGTGAGCAAATTAATCCATACGCTCCCTTTCTTCCTGGAGATTCCTAAGAATTTATCATTTTATAAAGCCCAGAGAATATGTATTCCCACGGGACTCAGTCCACCCTCTAGGATGAAGGATGGACTTTTATGCTTTGTGGCAAGATTTGTGTTGCTCCGCAGCTACCCTACTTAGAGTTCTGCTTGATTCCCTTGTCTGTGCCAGAAGATTAGGGTTTGAGGCTCTTCTTTAGTAAAGTGGGAATCTAAGTCTCAGTAAGCCACTTGCTTAGGGTCACAAGGGGCCATAGTGAATGGTCCCAATCGTTCCTTTCTTAAATGGAAGACAGATAAAAGGAAAGAAGTGGAGTGGGAGAGGAGCAATCAGAGATCTGACCCTGTTAACAGGCTTTGACATCTCCAAGCCTCGGTACCCTACCATAGAATCTGTTTCATCAATATAGCAGAGAATATATTGGTGAAATAATATAACACACATGAAAGAAATTCAGAGTAAAATAGTGTTCGATCAATGTTCCTTTTATGAAAAGTCCAGAGAGTTAAAATGAAGTGAAGATCTAACCCTAACAGATACAGCAATGCCAGCAGGATGAAAAGGCTCAGGGAGTAAAATCCTCTGCCAACCTGATCTCATCATACTCCCCTTAATTTTTCCTTTAACCTCCCTCCATAAAATATCCTGCTTTCTCTGTAAAGTCAACTCTAACACACCTTCTTGCACCAACTCACTTTCACTGGGCCACGCTCTGAGCCCCACTCTATAGAAGTCCCTAGTGCTGGCACTAATAGGCAGGAAGGTTGTTTCGGCGCGTTTCCCTCCCCTAGTTTTCTAGAAGCACTTCACTTCCTCATCCAGAGTGTACCCCTGGGTACCACAATGTGCTATCATTCCCCACTTGAATTATAATGTCTATCAAAAGAGGCATCTCTTGGGAGACTTGAGTGCTAAGTGGGGAGTGATTTTTAGAGATGTGTGGGAAATGGTTTCAATATTTGGCAGTTCCTAAAGACAAAATGATTTGAGGTATTGGTTTAAAAAAAATTACACTTGATCAGCTCATTATGCTATTCCCTTATTTCTAAAAATGCCTCATCACTGAAATTTGGCAGTTGCACCAAAGTAGAACTTGAATAAACCAGAGGATTATAACTTTTAGTTTATTTCATTCATTTATCATATGTTTCACATATATATATTTACCAGGAAATCAATCTTTCTTTTACAGATCTCTCCATTAAAATATACCGTTCTGAAACTAAAGACATAGACAATGCCCCAAGAATCGAAACAACTGAAAGTACTGCAAAAATGTACAAAGTGTCAACCATGAAACGAATATTCGATTTGGCCAAGCATCGAACAAAAAGGTCAACATTTTTCCCAACTGGGGTTAAAGTCTGTCCACAGAAATCCATGAAAGAGATTTTAGCCAGTCTTCAAGCTTATTATAGATTGAGAGGTAAGGAAAGAGATGGAACCTGTGAAGCCTCTCATTCTTTTTATCCCTTCCCTTTCACTCATCCATACATTGTCTTTAGCCCCAAATTTCCAGAATCCCTTATCTAGTCACAGGGTTATAAAAAATCAGTCAGCTAATCTGAAAGTAATGAATAATAAACATTCAAAAGTATGGTAGTTATCTGCTTTTACATTTAAAATAATGTCCTGTGCAACATAGAACCATTAAGGCATTGAACAAGTCACCAGAAGGCCTTGGCATCTGGGTATTATCTCTTTATTTTATTTTTGCCAAAGCCCAATATTGAATTTTAATGTTATTATTATGAAGTGAGAAGCACAGAATGATTGCAACATCAGGAATCTGAGTAAGTTGATTTATGACTTAAGATTTCATTTTTCAGAAGCAACATTACAATCTAGACCCTCTCTCCCTTCTTTTTAAGTTTAAGTTGTTTATTGCTGATCCAGCAAAAAGTTCTGAAGTTTGGAAAACTGGAGGCACACCCAAGTGCAGATGAGTCACAAATTAACAGTGGTTACCAAGATATAATGCAGGGCTGTTAATAGAAGTTACAACACAATTACTGTGATTTCCAAGAGAGTTACAGTGCAGTTTTCTTTTCTTTTTTTTTTTTTAAGATTTTTATTTATTTGTTTGACAGAAAGAGAGCTCACAAGTAGGCAGAGAGGCATGCAGAGAGGAGGAAGCAGGCTCCCTGCAGACCTGGATCCCAGGTCCCTGAGATCATGACCCAAACTGAAGGCAGAAGCTTAATGACTGAGCCATCCAGGCACCCCTACAGTGCAGCTTTCACCCCAAGTCAGCGTAACAGGATTCTTATGACTTTCTCAGAAATCATTATGGAGTTCAATCACACCACAGCCATCAGTGGCTACCCTTGTCATTCACTTACTACAGATGAAAAAGTCGCCATGACTTCTTTAAATGAAAACAAAACAAAACAGAATCTTTAGTAGATACTATTAAATCCCCCAGGTTGCTCCAAATAATGCAAAATATCTTTGCTAGCTGAAGCGTAAATTCAATTCATCTTACACCTGAAAGTTGAGGGGGTTTGCTGAGGTCCACCTTCATCACTTGAGATATTTGTTTCCATTCCAAAAAGCACAGGCACCTGCTATATTTTAAGCCCAATAACTAGAATGTGCTGGTTCAATTCTAGCCCATGATATATTACAAATTATGAAGCAGAGAACCTCTTTGATGATACCAATATGCTACAAATTCTTGAGTATCTCCATCTGTAAAATGTACAAAGGTTGAGTTAGTCTGGGGAGTTTTTGCTGTGTTTTGGAGTCATAACTAGCAGTATCAAAAATATCAAGCCTTATGTTCCTCATATGTCTCATTTTATGTGGAAGAGACATTTGCTTTCTCACAGGAGCCACACCCACAGAGAAATGGCAAGTGCTGGATCACAGTCAAAAGGAGAATTCTAATTATAGAAAATTAAGCACACTGTATTATTCTTCTGAGGTCCTAGCATAGCACCTCTGCATAGCAGTTTCTGAGTAAATGCTTATTGATGGATATAGGAGGCAAAGAAGCCATGGGAATACAAAGAAAAGACAATAATGTGTAAATTATTCATTTTGAATGTGCCTACCTGTTGATCAGATAATGACACTGGTAAATTTCATGTTATTCATGAATAGAAGTGAAATATATAGCATATGCATCACATTGAATATTAGCACAACTGCTATTTTCATATAACTTCTAATTCTTTATGACATTCACAAATAGGATTCATTATAGATATTTATAGAATGGACTATTTATTGCTGCAACCAAATTTTTAACTCTGAATTTTATTCTTTATTCTTGATTAGGTTTGCCTTTTTCATTCTTGCTTTCCTGGATGAAACAAACCACTGTTTTTCTCCCCACGGCGACAACAGTCCATTATCTTTATGGCTGCCCCTGGGTGATATGGAATTTTACTATTCATCAGCATGGGTTTCTTAAGTCTAACAAATTGATTCACAAAGAAACGAGAAATAAGACCTAGCTACAAAGTGGTGCTCCTTTGACAGAGTAGCACACTTATTGTTTTTGTTGCTGCTTTTACCAAATTATCTTTTGACATCTTTCAAACTTAGGAGAGAAAGCTTCCACATTCATCAGATCGAATGGAATATTGAAATATTTCTTTTTCCAATGCTTAAAGCAACACAAATGAAAATGTTCTCAACTTCATGGTAGATTCACAAACATACTCATCCCAAAGCACAAATGCAAAGCAGGCACGTTTGCTTCTGGTAGTCTCCAGGGGAACCCTGTGCTCATACCCAGGCAAACTCCCTTCAACTCCCCACCTCTCTCTGTATCTCCCTCCCTCTCTTTCCTTGCTCTCTTCCTTTCCCTCTTCTTCCTTCTTCTTCTGTCTCCCCCCACCTCTGTCCCAACCGCAATATCAAAAGATAGATCTTTCTTCACATTAATCTATGCCTTAGAGAAAGTTTAAGATAGAGGGCATCCTAATTCTTGCTTCTCCATATGTTGTCCATAGACCAGCAACACCACTATCATCTGGCTGCTTGTTAGAAATGTGACCTACTTTTACCCTATCATATCTACTTCCAGAGTCTGTTTTTTATAAGATCCCCAGGTAATCCATTTGCACTCTAAAGTTCTAGAAGCACTGGTCTAGAGACCATCTAGCCAACACCCCCACAAAGAGATTTAAAAAGTGAGATGACATGCTCAGTCAGGGTCATTATTGGCAGAGCACAGTTAGAACACAGCATTCTGACTCCTAATGCAGTGTGTTATCTCTCCATCTAATGTGTGCCCAACTCGGTGGCAGACATTTTTACATACCATTTGTCTAACCTGATCCTTACAGATGTGAATGACTATCCCAGGGTATGCCTGGCCTCCAGGATGCATGTTCCCTGAGGTTCTTCCCACATCGCCAAAGAGCCTGCATTGTAGGTTTCGGCAGAAAGAGTAAGACTCTGTGGTCAGATTTCAGACATTGGCCAGCAACTGTGGGAAGACCGAAGAGGCAAGTTCTGGATTTCCCTAGAAATACCTGCAGAAATCTCTCCTGGTAGATTTAGGGAAGGATGGTGCTGTAACTTTAACGTAAGTTAAAGGGTTAGAAAAATTTAGAAAAATCCAGCTTTCAGAAGTTTCAGACTCTTCCCAATCCTGAGATCCTTTGATGCTTCAACTTTCAAGGGTTCTTTTGCTGCTTCTTTGGTAAGGATGAGGGAACTCTCCTGGTGAGACATGGACTGGTGCTCCTGTTCTCCCAATGACAGGATGATTCTACACCTTCTGCTTTGTGCTAAGCCTCTAAGGAGTCATAAAAATGACAGCATTCACCAAAAGAATATGCCCCTCAAAAAGTCTAAAGAAAAACTACTGGTCCCTGTTTCATCTTTAACATTTTAATCCCTATAAACAATAATGCCCCAGGAAAATAATTCTTTTTTTTTTTTAGTTACATTCCAGTTGATTAACATTTGGTGTAATATTTGTTTCAGGAGTAGAATTTAGTGTTTCATCACTTACATATAACACCCAGTGCTTAATATAAATGCCCTCCTTAATACCCATTATGCATTTTACCCATCCCCCTACCTCCCACCAGCAACCCTCAGTTTGCTTTTTACAGTTAAGAATCTATCTTATAATTTGCCTCTCTCTCTTTTCCCCCTATGTTCATCTATTTAATTTCTTAAATTCCACATATGAGTGAAATGATATGGTTTTGTCTTTCTCTGACCAACTTATTTTATTAACATATTACAATCTAGCTCCATCCATATCATGCAAATGGCAAGATTTCATTCTTTTTGATGGCTGAGTAATATTCCATTGCATGTACGTGTGTGTATGTGTGTGTGTGTCTGTGTCTGTTTGTGTGTATACACATGCATATCTTTTTTATCCATTCATCAGTCAGTGGACATTTGGGCTCTCTCCATGCTTTGGCTATGGTTGATAATGCTGCTATAAACATCAGGATGCATGTACCCCTTCAAATCTGTGTTTTTGTGTCCTTTGGATAAATATTTAGTAGTGCAATTGTGGATCATAGGGTAGTTCTATTTTTAGCTTTTTGAGGAATCTCTATACTGTTTCCCAGAGTGACTCTACCAATTTGCATTTCCACCAACAGTGCAAGAGAGTTCCACTTTCTCCACATCTTCACCAACATCTGTTGTTTCCCGTGTTGTTCATTGTAGCCATTCTGCCATGTGTGAGGTGATATCTCATTGTGATTTTGATTTGTATTTCCTTGATGATGAGTGATGTTGAGCATCTTTTCATGTGCCTGTAAGTCTTCTTTGGAAAAATGTCTGTTTATGTCTTCTGCTCATTTTTAAATTGGATTATTTGTTTTTGGGGTATTGAGTTTTGTAAGTTCCTTATAGCTTTTAGATACTAACCCTTTATCAGATATGTCATTTGTGAGTATCCTCTCCTGTTCTGTAGGTTGCCTTTTAGTTTCATCTGTTGCCTTTGCTGTGCAGATTTTTATCTTGAAGTCCCAATAATTCCTTTTATGCTTTTGTTTCCCTTGCCTCAGGAGACGCACCTACTAAAAGCTGCTCTGGCCATTGTCAAAGCGTTACTGCCTGTGTTCTTCTCTAGGATTTTAATGTTTTCCCATCTCACATTTAGGTCTTTCATCCATTTTTAGTTTATTTTTGTGTATGATAGAAGAAAGTGGTCCAGTTTCATCCTTTTACATGTTGTTGTCCAGTTTTTCCTGCACCATTTTTTTGAAGAGATTATCCTTTTTCCATTGGGTATTCTTTCCTGCTTCATTGAAGATTAGTTGATCATATGGTTGTGGGTTTATTTCTGGGTTTTTAATTTGTTCCACTGATACATGTGTCTGTTTTTGTGCCAGTACCATACTACCTTAATCACTACAGCTTTGTAATATAACTTAAAGTCCAGAATTGTGATGTCTCCAGTTTTGCTTTTCTTTGTCAGTATTGCTTTGGCTATTCAGGGACTTTTGTGGTTCCATAGAAATTTTAGGATTGTTTGTTCTGACTCTATGAAAAATGCTGTTGCTTTTTTCTTTTTTTTTAAGATTTTTATTTATTTGACAGAGAGAGAGAGAGGGAACACAAAAACAGGGAGTGGTAGAGGGAGCTAAGCGGAGCAGGGAGCCTGATGCGGGGCTCCATCCCAGGACCCAGGAAGCCCAATGCAGGGCTCCATCCCAAGACCCCAGGACCATGACCCAAGCTGAAGGCAGACACTAACAACTGAGCCACCCAGGCACCCCTGCTATTAGTATTTTGATACGGATTGCACTAAATGTGTAGATTGCTTAGGTAGTATAGATATTTTAATAGTCCTTGTTATTCCAATACACAAGCATGGAATGTTTTTCCATTTCTTTGTATCATCTTCAGTTTCTTTCATTAGCATTTTATAGCTTTCAGAGTACAGATTTTTTGCGTCTTTGTTTAAGTTTATTCTTAGATATCTTATGGGTTTTGGTGCAATTATATGGAATCAATTCCTTGCTTTCTCATTCTACTGCTGCATTATTGGTGTATAGATATACAACAAATTTCTGTACATTGATCTTGTATCCTGTGACTTTACTGAATTCGTGTATGAGTTCCAACAATTTTTTGGTAGAGTCTTTTGAGTTTTCTACATAGAGTATCATGTCATCTGCAAGCAGTGAAAGTTTGACTTTTTCCTTGCCTATTTAGATGGCTTTTTTTTCTTTTTGTTATCTGGTTTCTAAGGCTAGGACTTCACTGATGGTAATGATGAGAGTGGGCATCCCTATCTTGTTCCTGACTGTAAAGGAAAAGCTCTCAGTTTTTCCTATTTAAGGACCATATTAGCTGTGGGTCTTTTCTATATGGCCTATATGATGTTGAGATATGTTCCCTCTATCCCTATTTTGTTGAGGGTTTTTATTAAGAATGGATGTTATACTTCGCCAAATGCTTTTTCTGCATCTATTGAGAGCATCGCATGGCATTTATCCTTTCTTTTATTAATATGGTGTATCTCATTGATTAATTTGCAAATATTAAACCACCTTTGCAGCCCAGGAATAAATCCCACCGATTATGTTGAATGATTCTTTTAATGTACTGTTGGATGCAATTTGCTAGATTTCATTGAAACTATTTTAATCCATCCTCATCAGGATATTGGTCTGTAGTTCTCTTTTTTAGTGTGGTCTTTGGGTTTGGAATCAAGATAATGCTGGTCTTATAGAGTGCATTTAGAAGTTTACTTTTATTTCTATTTTTTTGAACAATTTAAGAAGAATAGGTATGTATTCTTCCTTAAATACTTGGTACAATTCCCCTGGGAAGCCTCTGGCCCTCAGCTTTTGTTGAGATTTTATTACTGATTCAATTTCTTTGCTAGTTATTAATCTGTTCAAGTTTTCTATTTCTTCCTGTTTTGGGTAGTTTATATGTTTCTAGGAATTTATCCATTTCTTCCAGATTGCCCAATTTGTTGGCAGATAATTTTTCATGATACTCTCTTATAATTGTTTGCATTTCTCTGGTGTTAGCTGTGATCTCTCCTGTCTGGGAAATAATTCTTTAAGTAGTTTCCAGACATTTGTGCTTCAGGGAGAAAGTTCTCTCAGAGCCTTTGCAAAAAGGAGATTTTAATGGGGATGAGAGTGTGCTTTGTCTCTGAAGTGGGAGAAAGAGCAGCATAGAAAGGAGCAGAGCTAGGAAGATGCAAGCACCAAAAACAAGCCTTAAATTGGACTGAAATAAAAGGAAGACTTAATCTGAGACTAAAAACAACATGCCTGAAGGTACATTGAACTGGTAAATAGAAGGATTGTCACATTATATTCTTCCAGATGACTCACATACAGATATTATCAATGAAAGTCACCAACACTAAGACCTCAAAGGCAGTGCCTCTTGATTTAATATACATATAAATGCTGTATCTCTGGCACTTAAATGTGATTTGAACTAACTTAACAAGTGCATTGAAGTGAGATGGAAGGAGAGTGTGGAGTAAGTAGATGAGAAAGATAGCAAGGGCAACTGGTTTGTTTAAGCTGCACACACAAGTCTTTAAATTCTCAAGATATTTAAGTGTTGTTTACTTCTTGAATTGTATGTAGACCCTTGAGTAGAAATGAAAATTTAAAAAAACATGATTGTTGGTCTTGGAAAAAGCATTACAACCCTCTGATCCCTGCCTGGCAGGAGGAAGATAACACTCACAAATGTGGGTTCTCTTGGTGAGGCTCTTCACTTGCTCTCCAGGTGTGCTGACCCCTGTTACTTTCCCAAGTGTGGAAAACTCGATGACACATTTGAGGTGGAGGGGGCTACACCTACTTCTGGCTTTGTGGGTTCTGGTGAGGTGGCTGCTGGTAAATAACCTGAGCTTCTGTTGCTCTGGAATTCTCTTTTGCCTCTTAAAACAAAAAGTTAAGAAAAATCCAGACATACAAAAATGGGGAGTGAGGGGAAGTAAGAGTCTCCAAACTAGTCTTCTCTCACCTTACTCCCTTCCCCATCCCCTTCTCTCAGCAGGCAGGCAGAGTTTCTTTAGAAAGTCAGGTGATTAGTCAGCTTCTGCCTGAAAGCCTCCAGTAGCTCCCCACTTCTCCTGAGGTAAAAATCAACATAATATAATTGTTTATGGCATATGTCATCTGTCTTTTTACCCTCACTTAATACTCTAAAATAATTTTTAAACTATGTACCTCTTTGCATGCTTTTCAATTAACATCTAGAGTTTTTCATCATAAGTTTAAATAATTGGATAAGATGCAACTTCTGGTGAGTTGTAAATATGGATAATAAAAATAAAACAAAAATTAGAGCATTCATATTAATCTAGTGGAATCTACCACAGCTATGCAGTAGTTACCATCAAATACTTCATGTACTCTTCTCAACAGTAGGAAATGCCAACAGAGATCCTTTTTCTTCATATATTTCCACTCCACTTCCCACTTCACAGCCTTATCTTAATGTAATTTATTTTATTCTTGAAAGTTTGTCAGTGGTCACTCTTACATACTTCTCAGCAATAAAAATACGTATATAAATTTAAATTACAGATTTTATTTCCTGTTACTATAGGCTTTATGTATATGAAGAAATTCCTGGATTCAGTTGCATTTATAATTACTTTTACCATATAATTGATTAAGACAAATAGATACAAATTTAACAAAAAATTTATATTTTTATTGCTATAAGATCAGGTACAGGTTTTGTGGGACTAACATTTACAAATATAAATTTAGGAACAAGACTTTGGAACAGGCCAGTTTAAATGAAGGGCCTGTAGCTTAAGTTTCATTAGCTTCAGCCTCTGGATACAGGGACTGCTTTGGTGTTGTTCCTCGTATTAGTTCATGCACCATTACTTATTATTCATGTTATGTGTTGTCAACATGAGATAGGATTTAGCATCAATTTTATCCCTATTTTTTTAACTTGGTTTCCCTTAAATGCTGAAAAAAACTTAAATGTAAATAAGTACATGGAAACAGGTAAGAGTTTTGTTGTAGTGCTCTCTTTATTCTTTAAGTTGCTTTGACATTATATGCTAATAATCACATCATAATCTGTCATTATTTTTAATTATTTGGCAGCTGTCAACTCTGTTAGAACTTCTAATGTGTTAAAAGCAAAGATTCAGAAACCACCTGCTGCAAAAACAAGCAATACCCCTCAACTGAGTTCACTTGAAAGGTGTGTCCTCAGGCAGACAGACTTTAGGAAAACATGATAGGAAAAATGAAACCCAGATATTGATTCTCTTCAAACTGTCTCTTTTTCCTTGAGAAAGGAAAGAGTGCCCCTTTATCCCTTGAAAAGTCCTTAAATACAAGCAGGTTCCTATGCCCCAGTTTGAAGAATATTGGTCCACAAGGCCTTACACAGTTCCCGTTCCCCTCACCACATCTTTCTGTCTTGATCCTCTTTTACTGTCATCCTTGCCCTGGTCACACTGGCCTCTTTGCTGTTCCTTCAATGTTCAGAACATTCTCCAGCCTTGAGGCCTCCTCCATTCCACTCAAAGTCACCTTTATAGTGAAGCCTTCCTCAACTGCCTTATTTCAAACTGCAGCCTCTGTCTCTCTCCCTCCCATATTCCCTATCTTCCTTCTTTTATTTTTCTCTCCAACACATAGAGGGGTTCAATATATATATTTGTTAAATGAATTAATTTCTGTGGGCTATTAATTAGTGTGTCCACATAAGCCATCAGAGAGCACTCCATGTTCTAAGATTATGCTTGGGCTGGGAAAAGGGATCATCTTAGGATGTGGCCATTTTCGGCTTCTAATGTGCTGCATTGCAGTGTGTCAGGAAGCAGTGTGGGAAGCATATCGGATCTTTCTGGATCGCGTCCCTGACCCAGGGGAATACCAGGACTGGGTCAGACTCTGCCAGCAGGAGACTTTCTGCCTCTTCGACATTGGAAAAAATTTCAGCAATTCCCAGGAGCACCTGGATCTTCTTCAGCAGGTGAACTGAAGGAAAAACACTGTATGCTTGAAACATGGTCTGAATAACTCCCAGGCCTCCAGTCCCTGCCCCTTTTCAGTTGGTTTTCACTGCATAAGAGTTAGTTGAAGAAGTGCTTAGAGATATCTGATAAAGCCAACAAGAATTTTATTTTTGCAAAGTAGCATTGTACAGTCTGGTTGAAGTGAAGTTAAAGGGAAAGGGGGATGAAAATAGACTTTAGCTCTTCAGTTGACATTTTCTCCTGGTAAAATTACTTTTTATCTTTCTGCAGAGAATAAAACAGAGACATTTCCCTGAGAGGTAAGTACCCAAAATAGAGTGCAGCATGCTCTTGATTTTTGAAAGATCATATAATGGAGTGAGACTGAGCTATTGTACCCTTATGATATTATGTCAGCACTGAGATCTGTGTAGGTTATTCTGACAGACAAATTATGCATATACTGTGCTAAAGATAAATGAGTATATAAAGGGGAAATGGATAGACCCTAAAGACTGAGGTAGATGTTGGCACTATGTTTGCAGATAAAATGGATTCATTACTGTGTGTTAAGTATCTAATATGTATTTTCACTTATAAGATATAGAACAATTAAAATAGTTTGTGTTTTAGAATTTATGGTAAACTTAGTTACATCAGGAAAATACTAATACAATCAGAGAGCAACCTATATTTTGAACTCTCATTTGGTATTCCATAAAGCATTAGTATTTCTCAAACTAAATTACTGAAGCACTGAGCTAAACTCTCAGCAAGAACTGAGTATCAAATAAGAAAATCAAAATGAGAAAAAGGCAAGGAAAAGTATATTAGATAAAATGATTAAAGAAGAGAAACAAACTCTAAACACAAATTACATACATTTTATAACATTTAGAAACCTAATTCTGAAGTTAATACAAGAGAGACACAAATTTGACTGTATGAATTACTGACAATTCTTTATAATGCTTTTCACATTTGTTCCTTCATTTCTATTCCCTTTGCCAACAACCTCTTCTAGGGCCTTACTAATTTACACTGTGAAAAATGTCAAATCTGATCTCCCTAATGGATTTCCCTGCCTCTAACCTCTTCCCCTCCTTAACTTGTATAACTGCTACTGGATTAATAAGACTGAAAAAAAAATTACTTTTGTTTCATTGAGCCCTGTTCAATGACTTTCAAAAGATTTCCACATCTTCCTCTTATACTTCTGAGGTAAGAGGAAGGTGTTCCCCTCATGCTCTGTGTACAGAAGGCTGATTCGTAAGGATAGAGTCACACACGGCCTTTGCCCGAACTCCTAGGTAGGACCAGCCAGTGAGGAGCAGGAGATCAGAGGGAGAGGAGAGAATGAGGTGAATCAATTTCTCACCTCCCTCACCCCGCCAGCTGGCAAAGTCACCAAGGGCTCTTGTCCTCCTTCAACTTCATCTCAGTTCCTGTCAAACAACCTTTCCACAGATCTTTCTCTATCTCTGGTCTGTGGTAACTGGACTAAGGATAGTTTGAGCACCCCACTGTTACCAGCCCGGGGGTACTGCACTTGGCCTTGTGGCTGCTCTTTTACTCTTCCCACAACTGAATAAGCAATTCCTTTTTTAAACTTTGCTCATATTACCCCACGATGAGTGGACCCTCTGTGTCCTTCCAGGACCTTCACTGAGGCAGAGGCCAAACTATTCAGTTGAGACCTTTCACCACCTGACCTTTCCAAATTTGCATCCATTACCCAAGATCCCACTGCTGCCACCATGCCATTCTTCACTGCACATAGACCATACCTTCCTCCTCCTGGATTCTGATCCCTAGCCTTTCCCTCTTGCCCAGAAGAACCTGCTTTTTCTACATTACCTATCCAAATCCTATTCTCCTTCAAGTTTGTAGTAGAGTCCCACCTGGATTCCATGATGTCTTAATACCCTATTTGAGCCTGCAGCAGTATCTCCCTGCTTTCAACTTTGTACTCCTTTTGGCACTTACATTTTTATTCAACACTTCCTCGCTTTACCATATTTTCCTGTAAGAGTTTAAACTCCTCAGGGGCAGGAACATGTTCATATCTCTCCACCCACACCACAAACCTGAGCAAAATCCTCATATATTTTGTTAATTCATAAGTCTACAGAACCACTCTATAGAAATTTTAAAAAGTTGTTATGACAAGAAATAATGTGATTGGGGAAAATCATAGTACTAGAGTATTAACTTTGTTAACAAGACACAGATATTCACTCTTCTGATTAACTAGAGGATGATACTTATTCCTCCATTTTCAAAAAAAGAAAAAAAAGCAAAGCAGAGGCCATCTATCCATAAGAAAAACTCCAACAGAAGGTACCAAGACTTGATTTAAAAAACCCAAACAAACAGCATTAAAAATTATAGGGAACAGCTACCCAAGACAGAAAGAGAAAGATATAGAATCATCCCATCCACTCCTGTGTCTACCAATATTGCTAGAAAGAATTGCTAAGGAGAAAGAGACAAACATTTTACATTAACTATGATTACCAAGTTGGGAAGAAAGGAAGGGAGGGAAGGAGGGAGGAAGAAAGAAAGGAAGGAAGGAAGGAAGGAAGGAAGGAAGGAAGGAAGGAAGGAAGGAAGGAAGGAAGGAAGGAAGGAAGGCGGGCGGTCCTGTTATTTCAAACCTTTCTAGGAAGACAAGACAGAAAACTTTCTCACCTGAGGAGCCTGTAAATGTGCCAGTTTCAAATGACTTTAAAATAAAAGCTGGTGAAAGCACCCAGTGTCCTGGCTTCCCAAACTATAGCTTCTGAGTGATGGTCTAGATTGCCATTGTAGTGGTAGAATCACACTCAGTGGCAAAGGATGAGGAAATAGCATCTGACACAGGATCCTTCACAAAGTGGGTTGTTGACTTGTAACTGATGTCACAGCCAGCACTTTAATAACTATTCCTCTTGGTTGTTTTCTTTTTTACAGCAAGGTAAACAAGGATAACAAAGTTATAATGGGAGGAAAGAGATCTTACTATAAACAAAATTCTGTAAAGAAAAAAAAGGGAAAATTGTCTAAATCACAAATGCTCTAATGCTTGATATAAGATCTTTATAAATATGATATCCGTAAAAACTATTTCTTATGTATATAGTGTAATACACTTAAAAACAAACAAGAATACCTAATTCCAAAATGGTCTGAATTTGTATTTAACCTGTGTGCACCAATATAGTCCTTCATGCTTACATCTATTCTAATTGGTCAGAGCCCATGCCAGGCCAATGGATAATATTTTGTATATTACCTCTAGAAAGACTTTGGCAAAACTGAGTGTGTTAGAAATATGTATGTAGATGGTCTCATTGTCTATACCCAATCTAGATGACTCTACAACACAGAGCACCTAGCCATTTCCCTTGGTCTTCCCATCATCATGAATCACAGAAAACTGGATCAGGTATATTGGTCAACTATGACTAAATTGTACTAATACAGACACAGGCTAATTAGATCTAATAGCTTATAGTAACAGATCTTTCAGTGAGCTTCAAAAGATATCACTACTGCTACTCCAGCCATGCCCTTGGATTTGCCCTTAGCTACCTTCCAGACTGCCCCTGCATGGCACTGCCCATAACTCCTGCCCATAACTCCTGCACACAATGGTTGTGTCCAGAATGAGGATTTAATACACCTGCATTATCGAGATATCTCCCTCCCTCCTATTACTATAACCACAAGCATTACTTTAGTAAATAAACTTAAGGACTCTCTGGATTTGCAGGTTTGAGGATCTGATTTTAGCAAGAACATTCAGTCATAGATCATGTCATGCAATTATCTGTGATATCAAGGACATATTGCAAGTACAATGGGACTATAAAACATCAAGCCCCAAAAACCAGTTTTGATGAAAATGCTCCCCGGGACCACATGAAAGATGCTTATGGAAAACCCTGGAGTCAAATAGAACCATTTTCAGGAGTTGTTTGAATTTTTCTTCAATGAAAATACATTTGAAGATTAGTTATATAATGAAAGAAATAGGCAAACCCAGTTTTAAAGGGCTTTTCTCTAATTTTTAGGTCTATTGAGTAGAGGAAAAGTAAATGCATTTCCCCTATTGTTATCAAGCTCCTTTTCACCACCTCTTCTTTCTTTTCTGCTGTGGTGATAGAAAAGATGAAACATCTACAGAGGAGACTTTGGGAGAGCCTGGTGAGACCCCTGTGTTTTCTACAGGTAAGCTTAGATCTCCTCCTTCACATGCTCCTGAACCTTAGTTCAAATGATCATGAAAGTGTATTATTTAAAAAGCAATCCTTAATTGAAGTTGACAAAATTCATAATATACTTTCTCAAAGCTAATTGCTATTTCTAACTTTAGAAAATAATTTAAATGCATTGTATAAAACTTGAAAAATCTGGAAAAGAATAAAGGTAAAGCCAAATCACCCATTATCCTACAACTTGGAAACAATAGTTACCAATAAATTCAAGAAAAATATCTGCCTTGCATCCTTTATATAGTCACAAATAGAAAAATTAACCAGATCTCATTGACAAAACCATTTAACTATAACATATCTAGGATAGCACCAAACTAAGAGCGCCTAGAAGAGAAGAATGGAGAATTCAACTAGGATCAAAAGTTTGAGTTATATTTTTATCCAAAACATATTTATGTGATCTTTAAAAAAATGACTTAAAAAGGCATCCCACATATGTAAATTCCAGAATGACAGAAAAAGCATATGAAATTTTGACCTTGTTCTAATGTAAACTCCAATCTCATTTTTGTGCCTATAATGTTTTTAATTTCCACAGACATTGCCAGTGTCTCCCTTGGACCCTTCTCTCTCACTCTGGATGACACACTCCTCAATGACACCAAGATGCCTACAATAGTAAGAAATTCTGAGAGTCAATCTAGCTCTTCACATGCCTGTTTTTGTCTTATTAGTAACATAAGAAAAGAGGATGAGTGAATTAGCCATTCAGTATTACCAATGCTGCATTTGTATCACTCCAGTTAAGAGTCATTTTTATCACTCCAGTTAAAGCTTTGTTCTATTCGAGATTCTTCCTTCCTCTAAGGACTGAAGGAAAAATAGATTGAAAACTAGAATGAGGTGGGAGGAATTGCAAAAAGCAGCTTAATTATAAACTCCAGGATGGCAGGGGCCCTTTTACCCCCAGTACCTAACAGAACCTCATACACAGCAGGTACTAATGAAGCATTAGAATAAATGAATGAATAAACCTGTCAGTCAATCAGTCAAGCTCCTTCGCCACTAAAGTGTAATCTTGGGCTGACAGTAAGGGTAGAAGTTTTGCTTTTAGTCATGGCCAACATGAGTAGATCAGACAAAGATCAAAATGACTGAAATCTGGGTGTCAAATGAGGAAAAATACAAACAGTGCTAGGCAAAGAGGAGTCCTGGCCACACTGCTCTCTTTGTGTGTGAAAAGGCATGAAGGAGGAAAGGATATGTTAGAGAATTTAATGTTGGTTATCAAAAAAGGGGGCCATTTTAACCAATTCAAAATCTTTGAGCCACACATTTGGGCACTGAACCGGGCCATTCTGTCTTTACTCATGAGCAACAGGGCTGTGTCGGTACAAGATGGGCAGCAAGTCCAGAAGGGGGCAGGAGGATAGGGGTGACACATCTGAGTCCGGATCTTCTCATCCTTATGCTGCCACTGCAACCAGACCTAACTTCCCTGTGGTCTGTGAGACTTTACTAGCCTTTCCTGCCCTGGGAACCTCCCCGTAAGGCACAAGGCTTGGGTGAAAGCCCAGGCTGTGAGGACGAGAAGGACAAGAAGTTCAGTCTCACCAGCTCTACATGAAAATTCAGGGGTGAGAAACCTGCTGGCCATTCTATCTGACCGGTAGGCCAGATGGCTGCAGATTCGCTGAAACTATTGCTGTAAACAAAGAATTAAAATGTTCCATTTTTCCCAGAAATATTATTCCAGGAATGATGAAAAGTGCTGTTAGAAAAAAAAATTATTGAGATTAAAGGTATTTACTGTAAAATTTCAAAAACAACTCTGATTTGCCTTCTCTTTTCTCACATTACTTGTGTTCTATATTCTTCAAAATCTAGTATAGGCGCCCTTCTGCAGTAAATATCCCCTAAACATTTCTTTTCATATTCACCAAATCTTCCTCTTATCCTTATATCCCCTGCACCTATCACTTATTCTTTCATTCAGCAAAAGTTTTACTTAAATCCTCTGAGGTGCCAGACATTGGTCAATGTGCCAAAGATCCTAAGACGAGTAAGACACGGTTCCTGCCTTCAAGAAATTTATAATGCGGGGTGCCTGGGTGGCTTAGTTGGTTGAGTGACTGCCTTCGACTCAGGTCATGATCCTGGAGACCCGGGATCAAGTCCCACATCGGGCTCCCTGCTTGGTGGGAAGCCTGCTTCTCCCTCTCTCACTCCCCCTGCTTGTGTTCCCTCTCTGGCTGTGTTTCACTCTTTCAAATAAATAAAATCTTTAAAAAAAAAAAGAAAGAAAGAAATTTATAATGCAAAAAAGTACAACAAAATAATTTAATTGCTTTACTTGAAGATGGCGGATGTATAGAATGGAACAAAATGATAGACCAGTACAGGTTGCAAAGGATGTGACCCCCGGTCATGTATATTCACAGAGAGTTTTGTGCATAAATGGCCACTTTTTTTTCTTTTTTTTTTTATTGTTACTAAAATTTTTTTTCCAGTGTTCCAAGATTCATTCCCCATTCCCCACACCCAGTGCTCCACGCTTTAGGTGTCCCCAGTACCCACCACCAGGCTCTCCCATCCCTCCACCCCCCTCCCTCCAAGAACCTCAGTTAATTTTTGTGTCCAAAGTCTCTGTTGTTTCGTTTCCCTCCCTAGATTACCCTAGTTCCCATTTACTTTCCTTCTCCCACTGTCCTCCAGTTTACCCCTCATGCACCGCAAGTAAGTGAAACCATGCGATACTTGACTTTCTCGTCTTGGCTTATTTCTCTCAG
>PITA01013227.1:0-18593 GCA_004023965.1 Spilogale gracilis
AGGTATAGAGTTACCTGTGTATGTCATGTGCAGGTTTTGCTCATTTGTTGGCACAAGCTCATTATGCAAAGGTTATATGGCACAAGTTTACCTTAGATAATCTCTTACAGAGTGGAAAATATCTGAAGACAATTGGAGGGTTACTGAGTACTTCAAGTAAATTTTCACTTAAAAACTTGGGTTAAGTATTCTTGAGTTTATGTAGATTTAAATCTGATATAAGTTGGATTTTTAAGTATGAGACTCTGTAGTATTATTCATATGACCAAAGATTAAGTTTCATAACTTTGATTTGTTAGAATTTTGAAAGATGAAACCAGGAAAGCACAGACATAAAAATTAGAGGGAAATTTGAAAAAGAAAAATATACTTTGAGAACTTTCATATTTTGGAGTTCTAACTAATTGTTTATGAATGAAGGATAAAAACTTACATCTCTTATATTCTGAATTTCCGTTCATTGTTTTCTCTATAATGAAGTCCTAAGCAAGTCACATATTGTCATGCAGCTTTATCATCTTGTGTAGATGTTGAGTGACAGCTGTCATATATTGTGTCTGAAGAAAGCCTTAGTGACTGTGGAATTAATTATTAGCCATTCTGAAGGCCAAAATACTATCAGTGCATTTCATGGAAATATCCTACCAGAAAGATACAGATGTCCCATTGGCTTATAAAAAAAAAATTAAGATAGTGTTAAAGCACAAAATGATATTTTTTCTAAAATTATCTGTATGAATTATACTATCTAAAATAGAGCTCTTTTTAAAAAAAAGAAAAAAGATTTTATTTATTTGACAGAGAGGGAACACAAGCAGGGGGAGTGAGAGAGGGACAACAGGCTTCCCGCCAAGAAGGAAGCCCGATGTGGGGCTCGATCCCGGGTCTCCAGGATCATGACCTGAACCGAAGGCAGTAGCTTAACTAACTGAGCCACCCAGTGCCCGTAAAATAGATTCTTGAACAAAAGGATATTTCATTTTGATTTTTGATTCTGGAAAGTGTTGATTTTTCATTGGAATATTCCATTCTAAAATGCCTATATAAACTAAACCTTTTAAGAGGATTTTCATGTTTCCCACTAATGATAAGGAAGTTAAATAAAAGACTTTTAACTAAAAATGGGAATAATTTTGTTGTGAAATGCCCAAATTCGGAGACCCCCCAAAGATGACCACCAGAGGCCAGAGTCAAAGCCAAAGGGCAAGGGTCGTTTATTGTGAGTTCGAACCCGGACCTCCGCACTCGTTACTGGTGACGCTAAGAAACCCCCTAGAGCAGATAACAAGTTCGGGACTTTTCGCGGTACTTGGACTCTTATTGGCTGACATCTAAATTTGAACACCAGCATGATCTGATTGGTTCCTACGCTTATTAACCGAAACCACAGAGGGGCACTCCCTCCTGCAACACCCAGCATGAAAGGGGGAAGGGTGAGTCTTTCAAGGCAGCCACATTCCTGGAGCCAAATGGCCCTTATCTCTTGTTCTCAGATCTGAAGGGGGGAGAGAGGGGCCCTGTGATTACAGGGTGGCTATAGGAGGGCTGCTAGTGTTTTTCCACTTTCTTAGGGTCTAGCAAGCGAGTGTACAGAAGCCAGGTGGCTGTTAGAGGTATAAGGTGTAATGGTCCTAATTTTATTTTTCATGCTCCTCAGTTGTCCATTAGTTCTTACATTAGAAATTTGAAGCTAGAAGTTAGTTAAGTCTCCATAGCAATCATCTCTATTTACCAGATGAATAACACATTTCAGTCTGGATGCTGGGAAAGTTATTAAATAGTAAAAAATGAAACAACTCCCCCCCCCAAACACACACATATCAGGTTTTTGACTAGAAACTTGACCATTATTTTGCATTACAATGAGAAGGTGTGACATTACCAATGATGACTTCCCCAGCTTGCTTCTGAGTAAACACAGGGAAGAACTCTTTTCTATTGATTACATTGCAATTCATTTGGTTCACTATAGTATGTAATAAACTATCATGAGAAAATAAGGAGATTTTTTTTAACAATTTGGTAAGAAGATGGAAAAAGTATTTTGTTTTGATAACATTCAGTCAGCATGTAGAAAACTTGTATTAAATGAGTTTTTGCTGCATTTGTTCCTATCACTTTTCTGAAAATTCATACTTGTGCAACTCATACATTGTCTGTAATAGTGCCTGCAACATTGTGAGCACTCAGTAAATATTTGTTGAATGAATAAATGAAAGATATTTTTATTTGTATTGGTTTTGAAATTTCAAATTGTAAGTTTTTATTAAAAGAACGGTTTCCTTCCCCTCAGCTTCCAGTACCTGACAACCACTGATAGGTTTCTCTCCCTGCAGGTTTTTGGGATGTCCTATGAGTAGAATCACACAGTGTTTAGTCTTTCGTGTCTTCTTTAACTTAGACTAAATGTTTTGAGATTCGTCTAGGTCGTTGAGTGTGTCAGTAGTTTATTGCTTTGGTTCTGAGGAGTGGTCTACTGTGTGGATGTACTAGTATTTCTTGTTCATTCACCAGTGCATGGGCATTTGAATTGTTTACATTTTATGGCTATTATAAATGAATGTGTTGTAAAATCCACATACAGGTCTGTGGACAAATATTTTCATTTCTCTTGAGTAAATGCCTTGCTCCTGGAAGTGTGTTTCACTTTATGAGAAAATGGCTCTATAATTGTGGATTCCCCCCAGTGACGTGTGAGGGTTGCCATGGTTCACGGCCTTTCCCGCCGCCGGTAATGCCTATCTTTCTAAGGTTAAACAGTGCAGTGGATGTGTAGCGGTTGTTCCCTGGGGATTTATGTACATTTTTTTGGACACTGATGTTAAGCAGTTTGTGTGCCTATTGGCCATTCATATGGTTTCTTAAGTGTTCAAAATTTTGCTAATAATTTTGGGTTGTTTCTTGAGTAGTAAGAGTTTTGGATACAGACCGTTTATTGGATGTGTGATTTGTAAATAATTTTTCCCTGTGTATGACTTTGTTCTACATTTCAGGCATTTTTATTTAATTCTTCACATTATTTCATCTCTCGTGTAAGTACCCCTCCCCTCCAAAAGGACACATTGATCAATTAGATCCTTATCATATTTATAACTATTTTAAATGTCTCGTATAGTATTTACAATATCTGGACCATGTTGGAGTCTAGTCCTGTTGACTGTGTTACCTGTTAACACTGGAATAATTTTTCCTTTTTGGGTTTTGTGATTTTTTTAATTGAATATAAGATATTTTATGATAAAGGACAATAGAAACTAAGGTAAATAGTGTTAATACCCCTAAATGGTGATTTCTCTCCTTCAGGCTGTCAACATAGGCGGTTGTGTCAATATTGTCACTAGTTGAGCTAAATTCACATATTGTTGTTGATGTAGTTACTGTGAGTCCAACACAAACGTAAGCCTTCTTCCGTGTTGAGCTACTGTTACCTTGAGCTTAGTAGGAGGTCTGGAGAGCACGAGAGTTTTTATAGTGTTTCTAATCTATACCTAATTTTCATTCCATACTGCACACATGGGTCCCAGGGCTCTCTCTGTGTTCTTGCCTCTTCCCCAGCATTGGGCTACTGCTGCTTGTTACTTGGGGCAAGATTCTTGGCAGTCGGGGGTGGGGGGTGTTTGGGGCCTGTGGAAGGTGGATTGGTTCCCTCCCTTCTCCAGCATCAGTTTTAGTCAGGTCTTGTATGCCTGAGCTTCAGGCAGGAAAGGATCTTTCTCAGTATTCCTGTCCCTCTCATAACTGTTTGTAAAATCTGCAATGATGAGTCTTGGTAGTATCTTGCTCTTTCTACATAGTTGTAATACACTTTTTTATATCTTTAAGCAGAAGTATCCTCTATCATATTGTAATACCTGCATTATTTTGGTGGTCTTTTTCTGCACCTTATTCTTTCTACTGATTCACTACTAATGGCTTTTCCCCTTGTATCTGTAGTGATTTTTGATTATAAGCTCATGTTCATTGGAATTTATCCATGAAACTTATTTGAAAACTATTTTGAAATTGTTTTAAACTTTTAATTCTGTTACTAAGTAGATAAATACAGACTTGTATTTAGGAAATCTCAGGAGACTTTGTTGTTTTTCCTCATTCTACAGGGCAAAGACATGGTTGAATATTTTTATTTCAACCTCTGGGGCTCTATGAGTTTCTGTTTTGAACTTTATTTTCTGTTCACTAAATATGGTTTGTTAAAAATCAGGCTATAGGCCACCAGATAGTAGACATTTCTATGGCAAATGCTGACTCCAGGCTTCACTTCCTATCATTTCTGATCTAAGGAATTTTCTTACTTTGAAAAATACATTTTTGTATTTTACTCAGCATTTTAAGATGTTTTCTACTTAAATCAAACTTTATCTAAATTTCCAGTTTACCCTCTTTCTAAAAGTACAGGTTGTATATGCTATCTTCTTATACCTCTGGTGTGGCAGTTGATATATTGTATCATAATCATGTGGGTTTTTTTTCTTTTTAGCCAAAACTAGAATTTTAATAGATTGTTGAATGTGACTTTTTTTTTACTTTTTAAATGTGGGAGGAGGTTGTATAAAGAGCTTATACTTTTCATTTAAGTATATATTCAAATATGTATGAACTGGAAATACATCAGTATTTATTAGCTTTGTGACCTTGGGCAAATTACCAATTTTCTTTTAAAAGGCTTATTTATTTGTTTTAGAGTGTGTGAGCTGGGATAGGGACAGGGGAGAGGGAGAGAGAAAATCTCAAGCGGGCTCCTGCTAAGCATGGTGCCCTAACACGGGGCTCCATCCCATGGTCCCAAGATCTGAGCTGGAACCAAGAGTCAGCTGCTCAACCAAGTGAGCCACCCAGGTGCACGACAGATTACCTAGTTTTTAAGCCTCTTTCTTCATCTGCTGAATGGAATAATAATAATACCTACCTCCTTTAGGACTAAATTAGACTTCAATTATTGCATACGTGAAACTAATATAACATTGTATGTTAATAATGCTGGATTAAAAAGAAAAGACCGTGATTAAACAAAACAGTCTACGAAATACCTTCCTGACATGTCATTCAAATGTTGTATCATCATCTTCCTCTCTTAAATACCTGATGTTTTTCCCTTCAGTTCTCCCCGTAAGGAATTTTAAGTAAGATAGTAAAAATAGCTCAACCATTTGGTTCTATATAACCAGTTTTGTCTATTTAATGTTTAATATTTAAATTCCTTTGACAAATATATTGGAAATGATGACTTTTTCTGACTTTTCTATAATGAATTAGGTAACAGTTTCATGATTAGGGCAGATGGGAATTCTCAATTCAGTCGAGTTTGTCAGTTTCAAGGAAGATTCAGATTATTACAGGACCCATTTAGAAATCCAAGCTGCCATTTGTTTATTCAGAAAAACAGCTTCAGGAAAAAAGGGACAAGCAGCCCCTGGAAAACAAAGGGGAACCAGGTTGGGGGGGACATGCAATCAGTCAACCCCAATACGCAGACCCTGAGCAATAGAGGTGCAAACTAAGAAGGGAAACTCCCAGATGGCCTTGACTTACAGGAGCAATACAAATGCAAATTAACCCTGGTTAGCTCATGATCTGGGGGTGGGGGGAGTCGCCCTATAAACCCTAGCCTGAGAAATTAAGCGGCTTCCTTTCTTCCTTGAGAGGCGACTCTGGTTCCGGCCAGTAAAATTTCTGATGCTTGGCGCGAAATAAAACTGCTTAACCTTCGCTTTTCTGTCAACCTCGTTCCTTTAACCACGGACTCGTCAATTCCTTTACCAAGCTAGAATTTTATTTTCTAATTAATTATTTGCTGTGAGTTTTGTATCTCTTTGAATTATAAACAAGATACAGAAAAAATTACGTATTGTCTTTGGTCTTCTAGTCCTTAAAGGCTAGTTTGTAAAGTGGTCTTGTGGTTGGCCACACTGAGCGCAGCATACAGATGCAGTTTTTTGGTGGCTGATGCTTTTCTAGCGAACTTGACACGTCAGTAATGATTTGATTTTTTTAGCGAAGATATCAGGTGTTCAAGGGAATTTTATGAAGTCAATTCTCCTTTGTTCACTGTAATTATGAAAAAATAGAGCATAAAGGGAAATCTCTAATACTGATTTTAGGAAGTAGTTTTAATTTCTCTGTTCAAGATTTTTCTCCTTTAAAAATCAGATGTGTTTTCTAGTATATAAATAAAACTTTACGTACTCTTTTTTCAGGCAAGGGGAGGACAGCCCCTTTCCTTTTTGTGGAATGGGTGAGAAGAGTGAAATTGGATGAAGGCAAGGAAGACAATGTAGAGGTGGAGGGAAATTCGGAAGTCTGACCATCCCTCATTAGTCTTGAAAAGATCAAAAGCACCTTTTAATGTAACTGTAATGGTCAGTGAGTGTTTTTAGTTTGCGTGTGTGGGGAAATGGCGTGCCAGAGAGGTGCTTACACTCACAAGAACGTATAGGTAGTTAATGGCAGAGCCAGGACTGAAGGCCACTCCTGACTCAGCTGTGTGATGCATCCTAAGTAAGGTCTTTAATCTCTCCAGACTTGCCCCAAGTGTTGAATGGGGATCATGCCTGCTTTATAAGGTTGTGTGGAGGAAGTGGAGATCATGTGTATTTGTGTTTGTGAACCAGGTTCTCCATAACTGCTTGTTTCATCTTGGCTTTTACTGTAAATTACTTTTTTTGGTGTGAACATAATAAAAATTTGGCAGTAAACACAGAATTGAATATTTTATGGTCTTCCACTTTTTAACTAAAAGTACAGACTGAAGTAAAACTTGTTTTAGAAGATTCCGTGAATCATTTTAGCTTGAAAAAAATGTAAGTTTTCCATCATCTTTAAATGTTCTGATTTTGGTCATTGCATTATTGCCTTGGGTCAGATAAACCAGTTCATACAAAAAACATTTTTGAAGATTTTTTTCCTTGCCTTTTCTTTTGTGATTTGTTCTTATGCAAGCTTTGATCCTCACTGAATGACCTTATAAAAGAAAGGGAAATATCAATGGGGTTTAAAACCTGTACTTTCCACTGAAGTTTTTTTCCAGATAAATCTACAGTGTTCTGAATCTCACCTATGTGTTTGACCCTCGTTGAAAAACATGCGATTTTTCTCGAGTCCCACAGCTTGACGCCACGTTTGCGTCTGAGCTTCACGCTTCCTGCTTTGCCCTTCCAACACACACCCACACTCCAGGGCTGCGTTGTTTTACGTGGATGGAGTAAGTCACCCTTCTCTTATCTGGGAAAACTTGGTTTTACTGATGACGTGGAGTCTGGTATTTGTTTACCACATTTATGGAAAGCATTTGCTTTAGGTCAGTAACAGTGTAAAAACCAAAACCGAAAAACTTACAAAACAAATTTGTCTTCCCTTTCTAAAACATGTGGGTATACCTAGTTCAGTATTCTCCCTGAGCAGGCTAGTGAAGAATTTAAAAACGGAGGACTTAGTATTCAGAGGGTTACACGCATCCCTGTATTTATAGCAGCATTATTCACAATAGCCAAATTATGAAATAACTTGTGTCCATTGATAGATGAATGGATAGCGAAGACGTAGTGTACACACACACACACACACACGGGGATATTATTCAGCCATAAAAAAGAATGAAATCTTGCCATTTGCAAGGATGTGAATAGAGCTAGAGTATAATGCTAAGGGAAATAAGTCATTTGGGGGAAAACAAATACCATGATTTCTGTCATATGTGGAATTCAAGAAACAAAACAAATGAGCCAAAAAAAAAAAAAGAAGAAGAAGAAGAAGAAGAAGACGACGACGACGACAAACCAAGAAACAGACTCTTAATAATAGAGAACAAACTGATGGTTTCCAGAGGGGAGGTGGGTGCAGGGGTGGATGAACTAGGTGATGGGGGTAAGGAGGGCATTGGGTGCGATGAGCACTGGGTGATGTATGTATGGAATTGTTGAATTATTATACACCTGAAGCTAATAGAACACTGTATATTTCCTGGAATTAAAATTTAATTTAATTAGGAAAAAAAGAAAACAAAACGGGCGCCTGGTTGGCTCAGTTGTTAAGTGTCTGCCTTTGGCTTGGGTCATGATCTGGAGTCCCAGGATCGAGCCGGCATCAGGCTCCCTGCTCAGTGGGAAGCTTGCTTCTCCCTCTCTCAGTCCCCCTGCTTGTGTTCCCTCTCTAGCTGTGACTCTCTCTGTCAAATAAATAAATAAAATCTTAAAAAAATAAAGTAGGGGAAAAAAAAGAAAACAACAGAGGACTTAGGACCAGCCTTAGGCTCATTTAGCTCTTAGGAAGATATAGTGTCTAGATGTTTACTTGAGAGATTAATATTCCTTTTTTTTTAAAGTTTAAAAGGATTTTCAAAAGTTTAGTACAGTTAAAGTCCAAGCTGAGAGCATGTAAAAGCTACTTATCTTAGAATAGTTACCATACTGTACATTAAAAACTTCATCTGCTGAAAATGAGCAGTGAAATATCCCAGGCAGTATATATGAATATGTAATTAAAATACTTGTGCTACTCAATGAAGACTTTCCTTCTGTAGTATATACAGTTATAATTGCCACTTCATAAACTCTCTTGAAAGTATCAGCTGAATAAATAAATGAATATGAGTTGATGTTGAGTTTTTTAATTGGCAGTTCATTTTGTAAAATCAGCTTATAAGTCTAATTAAAAGGACAGTCTGAGCTGGGGCTCCAGGCGTGGCCTGTGGGTCTCAAGATCAACATTATCACTGAGTCTCCAGAGAAGAGTGAGACGAAGATGAAAAGATGTTGGCTGAATGGAGAAGGGTTCCTCCTCTGCCTCACCTTCCACTGGCTGCTTCAAGGAAGAGGAGACAGTTTTACTACCAGTCGCTCGGCTGTGACCAGCATGGGGGTAATCCTATTACCTTCTAAGCGGTGTTTAACAGAGAAGTTTCCAGCCACACGTCGGTTGCAGTAACCCCCTCTTCTTGTCCACATCTCCATTACCCTGTCTGCTGTCCTGGAAATGGTGATGCTCAGCGTCAACTGATGACATCATCCCTGCAGCTAACTTCGGATCTGCCACGATCCACTCATCAGGTGGGATCCAGAAGAATATGGGAGCATCAGGAAGCTTCAGTGAGGAGTTCATGGATGTGGGTCAGGCACTTGCAAGTCACATGGTTTATGTCGCCTGTAAAGGCTGCCTCGGATGTGATGAGCCAGTGTGAGTGGTCAGCATCTGTCATCTGGACATCTTCTGTTTCCCCTTTGACAGACAGAACCACATTCTCACCTTCAGCTCTTTCATCTCAGCAGGTGGCCCAGCCTGAATGTGATGAGCTTCCTGGGGTCCAGTGGCTTTCTGGTTGTCATCAGTGCCTTCAGCTTCTTTCTGTGTGCAGAAAATGAGAGTCGGGCTTCATTCCAGATGGCACTTCGGCTGCAGTACACCATCTTTCTGCTTATGATGAATGACTTATTCCTGGCACACCCCCATCAGTGTCTCCGTCGCCCCGCGTCTGTCTCTGATGGTACAAGTTAGTCTCCTGGGGACCATTTTCATCACTTCCTGCTCTACCTGATGATCACCCAGCCACCACCTCGTTTTTACATTGTTCTAGCCCAAAGAAATGCTGTCTCACAATAACCCAGAAGGGAAGTAAGGGCCTAGATGTCTCTCCTACCTGCTGCCTGGCCTGAGGAGCCAGTGGAGTTGTTGGGGAGGGTGTCTGGTAGCAAGAAGGTGTTAACAAGGGCCAGTAGGAACACAGAGTTCAGAAGGAGCACTTGGTGGGCCTGTAGGTACAGTTCAGACGCACAGTGGACGCCGTGCTCTTCTATCTGTACTGGCTCTTTATGACCTCCTCTGTCATCATGGTTGCTGTCTTCTGGAAGACCTCGGAAGGTGCCCACCTACAAACCCCAATCTGGAGTGTCTCTTGCCTCTAGAAACCAGCCAGGCTCTCGTACCATCCAGTCCCAGCTCCACAGTCTGGGCAACCACCTTGTCTTTAACTCAGGTCTTCTGCGCTCTTTCAGACCAGGCCCAGGTAGCTCCCTCTGCCCTCCAGAAGTTACATCCTTGTTCCTGCATGCATTCAGCTCCCCGCAGCCCTCCCGAAGTCTGCCTAGCTCCGCAGGATTCAGGTTCCTGGAATACTGCCTTGGTTGAATCACCCTCAATAAGGTTCTTTGCAGGAGATAAAAAGAGGACAATTTGATCTTGTTTTTTGAAGATAAATTTTTACTAAAATCCAATTAAGTCTGTAATAATTTTAAGTAATTGTATTTGCCAATTTTTGATAAGAAAGACCTAGGGATTTTCTTTAAGTAAAAAATTTGTGTTTGATAGTGGAAATTAAGGATATGAACAGTATTCCTAGGGAAATAATTAAAAACACAATAATGAATAGCAGTGTGACATTTGAGTATGGTAGTGACAGTTGTTCCCTTTTTAAAGGGGTCCGAAAGAGCTACCAAAGTATGAAAATAAGAAATCAGTGTCCCTTAAAATGTTACATAATTGAGAATGACCATTATTTTCCCTATATTAGCTGAAATTTTCCCCAGTTTTTTCCTTCCTGAATTATCATGCTTTCATTGCTTAAAGTTTGTTAAAATATTTCTATTTAACTTTTTTTTCTGCAAAGTACAGATTTTGGACTCTTGATAATGATTTCAAATGTTATTAAAATGCTATATTTCTTTGTGATTAATTGGTTACCAATCTCACAGTAGTAAACATTCATGGATTCACAATGAAAGTGAAGATATAAAAGAAAGGGAGGAAGATGTGTGCTTGAATCATTATTGTTAAGTTTTAGTTAATGCTTTTTTTTTTTTTTAAAGATTTTATTTATTTGATAGAGAGAACACAGCCAGAGAGGGAATACAAGCAGGGGGAGTGAGAGAGGGAGAAACAGGCTTCCTGCCAAGCAGGGAGCCCGATGTGGGGCTCGATCCTGGGTCTCCAGGATCATGACCTGAGCCGAAGGCAGTCGCTTAACCAACTGAGCCACCCGGCGTCCTTTCTCTGAGCATGATGTTTTTGGGTTTCATCTGTATTATTGCATGTTATCAGTAGTTTGTTCCTTTCCTTAATGGGTTGTATTACATTGTGTACTGCAGTTAATCTACTCCCTTGTTTATGGACACCTGGCTGTTTCCCGTTTTGCACTGTTAGGACTTGTTCTCAGAAGTCTTTTACTTGCTGCGTATTTATTTACATTTGGCTATCTCAAGAACTTAAAAATTAGAGTGTTAAAAATTGAGCTTATCCAAGTGTGTATCCTCTCCCCAAGCGTGCATGTCAGTGAATGCCACCGCCATTCACAGTGCTGTCCATGCCATGACCTCAGGTGTCGTCCTTGACGGCTTGCTGTCCCTGGTCTGTCATGCACCACCATACACAAAGTGCTGCCACTCCTGTCTTCCTCACCTTCACTCACCTGGCCACAGGACTGTAGTCCTCAGCCATGCCCATCTATGGATTGTCAGAACCGCTTCCTAACTGGTCTCCTTGCCATCTCTCTTGGCCCTCACTCCTGTCCTTTCCTCAAACTACTGTCACTCATCTTTGAAAAAGTACACATTAGATCATGTTACTTACCTATTAAAAATGTCTGGTTTCCCAGTGCTCTTAGGATAAAAAAGTAAAATCCTTATCCTCCTTTGCAAGTCTGCATGGTTTAACTCCTGCGTCTTCCCTGGTCTCATCTTTCTACCTACACTGGGTTTGCAAGTCTCTTGTGCTTCTCACTTTGGGCTTTGTCCTCCAAAGGCTCCCTAATTGGATCATTCCCATTTCCACAAAGTTGTGTTCTGTTTCCCATACTAAAGGAAAACAAAAACTGCCTGTCTCAGTTCAGATTGGAATTGGCTGTGGAAATAAAGCACAACACAATGATCGCTGTCTAAATAAGTTGGAAAATTACTTCTCATAAAAGAACAGTGCAGGTCTGATGTGGTGACAGTGCTCCACAGAGGCCTGGTAAACTAAGGTGCTTCTTCCTATACAGTTCTCGACCCCTGGCTTATGGTCCTTATTTTCATAGTGCAAGTTGGAACTTGAGGTGCCACATCTAATCAGCAGGATGGAGGAAGGGACAAACACACTGAATTATGAGATTCCCTAGAATCTCCCAGCATGTCCCTAGGCAGAACTTAGTTTCCCAGCCATGCCTAGCTTCAAGGAAGTCAGAGCAGTTATTTTAGGTGTCCCTGTGCCCAGCTCAAAATTGAGGATTCTAATTGGGAGAAAGTGGACATTGGGGTAGGCTCCTTGCAACTGTCATACTTCCCTTGATATCACATTCCTCTCCACCCACTGTCTTGTTTTCTGCTTCTTGTTAAGAGTCAGAACTTCGTGAAGGAGTTGTCTAATTGTATTCTTCTCAACTCACATCGACTTTTGTGCTCACCCTTCCACTTACATAGTTGTGTCAAGGTTACCTGTGAACCTGGTGTTTTAAAAATCCGAGGAATACTTTGAAGTCTTCATCTGACTTGATTTCCTAGTAGCTTTCCGTTCTTTTTTCCTTGAGGAACTCTTCTATGGGGATTAGTGTGGAGGATTTTCTTTGTCATCTCATCATCTGCCATCATTCTGGAAGTTCATTCCCTCTCTGATGTTCTCAGCTTCTCTTCTACCCAATGTCTTAATGTTGATATTTCTTAAGTTTTTCTTTTTTAATTAAGTAACATAAGATTCTTCATTTTAACTGTTTTTAAGTGGCATTAAGCGTATTCACACTGTTTTACAGTCATCATCACCATCCGTGTTCAGAATTTTCACCTTCCCAAAATGAAACTCTGTGACCAGGAAACAAGACATATTCCCCCTACTTCCCAGTTACACGCTACTCTGTAAACTCTCAGGGTTAGTTTCACATCTAAAATTGGAAGGACCTTTGTTTCTTCTTCATGCCCATCATAGGTGAAAGCCTCAGATGCCATGATCTTAAATAACATCTAATTCCAAATTTGTATTTCCAATTAATTTTTTTCCTTCTGATCACTAGATTCTTAGTACCTTAGCTTGTTATTTCCACGTGGCTGGAAATCTACCTCAGTGGCTCATAGACTTTAAAAATGTAGCTTACCCGAGACCTTGATGTTCTTAGTCTCATTTGGTCTCCTTCCTCCTTCCAGTCTCGGTGATGGCAGCAGCTAATCAGAACCCAGACTGATACCTTCTGTTAAGTCCTCCCTAGTCAGGTCAGTTAGTCGTCTTGGCTGTTCCATTCTCAGTATACGTTGATTTGCTTCATTTTTCTTTCTCTACCATCCTGACCCTTCTTCTCCCATCATCTCTTGCTTGACAATTCCAAGGCCCTCATAAACTCATCTCTCTATTTCTGCCTGCCTCCTTCAATGTGATTTGTAAAACACAAATAAGGTCGGGTTCCTTCATGGCCTTCCTAAGTGTTGTTAGAAGGAGACCCAGCCTCCTTATTCATGGTTCTCCAGGCTTTATATGACTTGGCCCTTCTGACCCTCTCCACCTCACTGTTGCCCTTTTCTCCTTCCTGCTGGTCGTCTTTCAGTTCCTTTAACATTGAGTTCCCTCCTGCTTCAGGGCCTCTGCTTGCGATGTTCTTTATATGTTCTTGACATCTTTCAGGTCTTGGCCTAACATTCTTAGATTGTCTCACCCAATACAAAATATGACCCCTTTTATTGTTCTGACTCAGGATATCTTGTTCTTTTTTAACCCCTCTCCCACTTAAAAAATGATTTCTTCCCCCTTCCTTCACTTCGTTTCTCCCAGTAGATTTATTTAATTGTACTTGTTCATTTTCCCTAGTAGACTGTAAGTGTGATCAGGAACTGTTTAAATTGTATTTACTATTTATGCCTAATGATTAATGCAATGACTGGCATGGATCTGGCATGCAGAAAATATTTAGAAATGAATGAATCCTACTCCATCTTCCCTGACATTATTTGCATCACCCTCTTTGGGGTAACTGTACTTCATATTAGGGCTCATTTCTTCAAGGTAGCCTTTCCTGACTAATAGATACATGGCATCTTTTTGTTAGGTAATATCATTGCAACTTTTAACTTTCTTTCATGAAACATTTTATGCATTGTAATTAACGTACGGATGACTTGGTTGTTGGTTTCCCTGATTATACTCTCAGCCTTGTGAGAGCAGTAGCCATGACTGTTTGGGTCCCTCATTGTTGCTCTTCAGTTGAGCATGGTACCTCACACTTACTTTGCTTTATAAATGAATGCATAGTGGGAAAATATACCTCACTAATGGTTCAGATATCATAACACAGGATAATTATGCCATTTTATCAGCTGTGAGTAGGTATTGAAAATTGAGAATGAAAGAATGTTAATTTCTTGAAACCAGCATTTAGAAAGTTTAGTGGTTTTTAATTGGATTCTTCTTAAATGTTAAGAACTTAAAAATTCACAAGGGAAAAAGTGTTATGAAATTTTACTCTAAGAATCACATGAAGACATCTGAAATACTGCCAAATCTAAGTCTTCAATTTTGCAGATGAATAAAATCTTAGTACATCTGAGTGTTTGTCTTTCCAGGTCTCCCTTGTGACATCATTAATGCACTTAAGCTTCTTTGAGTGGCTTTTTTGGAAATTTTCATAATCATTTAAATTCATTTTTGAAATGTATAAATTCTTTGAATATTACTCATAACTATTTATGGGCTTCACACTTTTTTCTATATCAGAAAAATTTACAGTTACTTTTGCAGAAAAATAAATTTATAGCACAGTAGATATTTTCTATCATGCTGTACCAAATTCAGTGTAGTATTTTGATTTTCTGACATCCTCTTGGAAGTGATAATTTCCCAACATTAATTCAGGAAAATGTAGTGGTTTTAAAATTTCTGGCCTGTGTGAGGGGATTCACATATAACTTTATGTTAGGCTTTATTGGACTCAGTTTCTCAGCAGCCTTTAGTCCTGGGCCTGTCCACCCATGCCCTAGACCAGCCAAGTGCTGGCCTGTAAAGCTATCTGTTCCTTCTTCCTAAGATCAAAGTCTGCTCACTATAAAATGCCTGCGGCACAGGATTCTCTGAGGCTGGTAGAGGCCCTGTCTACTGACTTTTTGGGATTACTACATTCCTGTTATTTCTCTTTGAACCCATCTCAGGTAAGCAGAAAACGAGCGAATGGCTTGCTGGTTGTGTTTCGTATATACACGTTTAGTTGAGGCTATGTCGAATTTAATCCAAATAGTGATTTTGAAATAAGTTATTCAGCTGCCAGCATTTTAAAATTAAGGAGATTTTACGTACCCATCTGGTTTGGTAGCTTTTCTTGAAAAATCTGAAAGTCTAGCTACTTTGGGTCAGCTTCTGTACATGCTGGTTGGAGCTAGTGATGTGCTCCTGTCTGGTGTCCGTTTTCCCTTATCCTTGCTGTTGTACTGTTGGTTTTCTCATGATGGAGTAAGGTAATTCCTGGACCTATACCTCTTGGTCCAGGGGAGCTATGAATGAGGGAATAGTGGACTCCAAGACAATGAGAGAAGATGTATTTGCTCGAGGCAATGAATAATTTTTGTCCTTTTTTCTTTTGTGTAATAGATATTTGAATTAGAAGCATGCGCTGTGCCCATTCATTCCTAACTGTTCCTTGCCTGGCTCCAATCAACATTTGAGCCAGAGACTCTTGATTCAGGTACACAATCCTATAAAAAGAAGGTGATTCCACCTTTGGTTCCCTCAAAGGATAGTAGGTTGTTCTTCTAGAAGCTTACAGCTCCCTTGCAAAGGAAAAGCCCAGCATGCCCTTTGTGACTTGTCAAGAGGGTAGCTGTTGTTGGCTTCACCAGTAATTAGGTCTTGTAAGACCTGGCAAGTTCACTGTAAGTAAAACAGACTTTGCCTTCAAAGATATTTTATCTTTGAAGGGGGATTGAGCCAGTTTAAAATAGAAATATAAGTTGCATAAGAAAGATAGTATAGCAGCTCTGAAGAGGGGAAGATTATATTAAATTGAGTGGATCTTGAAGTTGCTTTAATGCTTTGAGATGAACAAGAGGTAGAAATTGAGTGCTGAAGATAGCGAGGCAATGGAACTGCTTGTAGAAAGAAAACAACGAGATGGGGATTGGGTGTGGGCAGGACAGTGGATAGTGGTGGTGATGAAGGTGTGGGGACTGAGGAAAAGTGAAACCAAAGAGGCAGATTGTGGCCTGGTTATTGACAGCCTTAATGTCAGGCTAAGAAGTTTGTGCCCAACTTAAGAGATAATGAATACGTCCTGACAGACTTGAATTACGGTAGAAAACTATCAGAGCTTGTGAGGTGAAGGGGAGAAAACTGGAAGCGCCCATACAACTAGTAAGGCCATTGGTGGAAATGCTTAAAGTGGTAATTACTTGGATGGAAGGTTGTCTTAGGTTCTGGGCATCGTTTTGGAGAGAGAATCACTAGGTCTGTGCCACTGATTGGATATGTGAGTGTGAGGAGGGAGAGAGATGAGGCCATGAATTCCAGATGGGCAGCTATAAAACGGAAAGGACCTCCGTAAGCTTGGGTCGCTGTTCAGAACCAAGCCCCCTTTGCTGACTTATGTAGTCCATTTAACAGGAGAGAGAGGCTTTTGTTGTGTTCATCCCCTGACATTTGGAATTGTTATAGTAGCATAACCAATACATACATCTTCGTTGTTGTTTTTTTTTTTTTTTTGAGGAAAACTTTTCTTGAACCCAGCTGTCGCTTCTTTGCCTACTTGCCCAGTACAACCTACATAGACTTTTATCTCATTAATGTCTTAGGGATGCCATTACAGGTCTGCTGGTAGGCTGAGCTGTCATTACCAGCATCAATACTGCTGGAGCTTATGGAGCTAAGTGGGATTGTTTGCTTGAAGAAGATCAGGGTGACCTGGTGGTAAAAATGTGTTGCCTAGAAAATCTCATAATGTGAATTCATATAACTGGAATAATGGGCTTATGAAAAATCGGAGGCTAGGAAATTGCAATCAAGGTTTGATAACTTGATTTTGTTAGAGGTATCAATACTATTACATTTTGTCACAAGTTATATTCTGTTCAACCATTATATTCAAGTCATATACAAGTTAAATCTGATAGTTCAAATTTAATCTTTTTATAGCTACCCATGATAGCAGATATGATAGAGATCTGATTAGTCTTGAGGAATTATAATAAAGTGATAGTTGGAGAATGAAATGGCCGTAAGAATCATGGATCCTGTGTCCCAGGGGAGCCTAGAAACTGGCTCTTCACTAACACTGTAAGTTGTCACAAATAACCTCCCATACCCTGTGAAAATCCTTCTTGGTTTGGAGCACAGGTCAGAAGGTGGGCTCCATGCTTTCTTTTCATCCACAGTGCTTTTTAATTAATTAAAATAGGTAACATTTAGAAATCAGGAGATTTAACACAAAAATCTGGCTCATCTTTTCAAATGGGCAAGTGTGGGCCCCGGAGCTTGTGGCGGCCGTGGGTTGGGTGAAACAGAGAACAGGCGTCCCACTGTCCAAGCCCGTATGGACCAGCTTGCCCCTCACTGTACATTTTAGTTGAAGAGCTTCTCCGTTATTACGCACATACACCTTGGGAGAATGAAGTCTGCCAGTGATTTAGAATTTACTTTCATTTAAGGAATATTCACCCAGTTCATTTATTCTGATAAGCAGACTCCACAAGGATACATACTATTTTTTGAATGAGGTAAAGGAGACTGTGTAGATGGAAAGGCTATACTTGGGGACAGCAAGTGCCAAATAATTGAAAAGTCTTAGGTAATTGTTACCTCTTCTGTCCACTTTGTCTGACTCCTTCATCACTATTAGTTACTTTATGATGCTTCTTAGATCCTAAGTTCTAGATTCACATGTTTAAAAATGAACAAGATACAGTTTGTTGGGCACGAGGAGGCCACGTCTTTGGTGGGATTGGTGAAATGAGCAAAGAAATAAGCACTCTATTGTTGGCACAGTGCAGGAGGGGAGGGGGCTGTCACTGCCTGGGGTGTTGGGAGAGTTTTCATAGTGGGGGGCACATCTGAACTAGGTTTTGGTCAATATGTAGGAGTCCGCCAAACTTCCTGAGATAAATTAGTAAAGCCTGCCTATAGTGTAGAACAGTTTGAAATCAGTGATTCTCAGTGGGGCCTAAAAGGTAGTCCTTACCTTGCACAGCAGTGTGGGACCATAAAAATGATCGTGCAAGCTGAACCTGCAGAGTACTCTCAGTTATCAATAGGAAAATTGAATGCTGTGCAACTTCTAAAAATTTCTGCGAAAACATTGAAGATTTCCCTGTCAGTATTAAATATATAGGAAAATGAAAAAGGTATTAAAGCTAATATTTAATACACTGTATTTTAATGTTAGAAATATTGAAAATTAATTGTTTTATTTCTTTGTAAAAAAAAAAAAAAACATGAACAGTTGGAACCATGGCTTTTTATTGTATAGTTTGTGATATGGAGGGAGTATCTTTTCTTTGCCTTGGTGAATTGTTGTGATCAGATTCCAACTCGTCATCCTTTGTACGTTGAAGGTGTGGAATATCTCCCAGACTCTCTCTAATGTGAAGTTTTTGCCGGCATCAGCTCCTCCCTGTCACAGCCACTGTCCTCACGTAGGCCCCTGAGTTTGTCTTCGGTCAGTCTCCTTGGCCTCC
>PITA01013227.1:18693-58551 GCA_004023965.1 Spilogale gracilis
TCGGTCAGTCTCCTTGGCCTCCCTGTCACAGCCACTGTCCTCACGTGGGCCCCTGAGTTTGTCTTCGGTCGGTCTCCTTGGCCTCCCTGTCACAGCCACTGTCCTCACGTGGGCCCCTGAGTTTGTCTTCGGTCGGTCTCCTTGGCCTCCCTGTCACATCCACTGTCCTCACGTGGGCCCCTGAGTTTGTCTTCGGTCAGTCACCTTGGCCGCTACCCTAGCCCCTCCAGCAACCAGTGCTGACTCCCGTTTCCCTTCGAGCACTGTCACTGTTTGTTTGCTGTACTTTCCCATCTTGGTTGGCCAGTTTGCACTTTTGATTACCCATTTTTGTAAAGTCTCACTTGTTTTTGACCCTGGGAGACAAGTCGGTACAACTGCTTGCTTTGCTGTCTGTGCCTGAGGTAAATACAGATGTGCAGGGATTAATCCTCAACACATTTTGAAAGAAGCGGCGTGATTTGTCACTGGTCAGGATGCATTGACTATGTGGAGTGATTTGTATACTGGAACCTGGCACTGGAATGCATATCTGATACAAGTACTCGCCATTAATGTACTTTGGTAACTGGAAGGTAAGATGGTCTTGTTGGGGGATTGCTGTTGTGTAGACCGGGTCCTACAGATTGTGCGTCTCGGGACTGTGCAAAGCCAGGGCTGTCTCTGTGGCCGTCTTGAGTGGGTTTGCCCTGCCCTTTGTTGGAGGTTCAGCACCTGTGATCCTGGCCACTGTGGCTCTCTGCTGCATCACTGTGACAACCAGAATGCTTCTGGCCTTCTTTGTGCATGGGGGGTTGTCCTTCCCGTGATCGGACCCCTCTGGAGCCATCTCTGGTTGCTCTGTCATTCATGAATCAGAGTGTTGAGGGACAGCTCTCTGCTGCTAGTGAGCTTTTAGATGACCCCCCATGAGTATATGCTGCTTTCTGCTTAACTTCATGTGCGAAGTGGGTCAGATACTGCTCTCGCCAGACAGTCAAAAGACTTCGATTTTAGCTAGACTTTGCCACATGCTTGTCTGCTGCATAACATCTGTGATTGCTCATTTCTTCATCTGCAAAAGAAGTTTCACATATCTGATCTACAAGATTATTGTGTGGAATACAAGGGAAATGTGTATGAATATTAGACAAATGTGAGGAATGGTTCTGGATATGACGAGTAACTGAATCAGGGAGATGCATTTCCTAGACTTAAAGTGAAATACAACAGAGCCTTCTAATGTCTCAGCAAAATAAACATCCTCAGCTTTTAGACACCCCCTCGTGTGAGAAGTTCACTACTTTCCCATCACTATTTTTCAGGGTTTTCTAGTTGGCTCTTTTCTCACATAGCTCCCTTTATGGTGAAAAGCAGCAAATTGAGTCACAATCCATTAGTATAGGCAGTAACTTTAACAGCCTTCCCTATGAGGATAGACCTTATTTCTCTATTGATATGAGGAAACCAGAAGACAAAGGAACCGGGTTTTTTTGTGTGTGTGTGAAGCAGGCTGCAGACAGCTCCCAGCTGGTAGCCATTTTGAATGATGAATTTTCAATAGTTTAGAGTATAAATGTCAAGTTAGAGTGTTCAGCGTTCTTTTCCTGGTCCAAGAATAAATATTTCAAGTAAAGTCAGCATAAATAGACTTGTCGTTGGTTGATCTGAGGTACTGTTTACTTACCTGTGGATTTTTAACTTTATGTCTGGATTGAAGAATTTGGTGAAATAAGCACGTTAGTAGAACTGTTGGTTTGGCGAAGGTTTCTGTCATCTGTAAGACATTATCCTATAATTTCTGCAGACTTGCGAAATCTGTTGTATCGTGAACATTGGTAGATATATTCTCTTTCCACATGGTGTACGAATCTGGAATTTGTTGGAGATGGAAAAACATCATTTCAGCATTGAGGAATATAAGTAGAAATAATTTTTTATGGTAGATAAAACTACATGTAGAATTTGGTTGGATTTTACTTGTTTATTTTGTTCTAATTTTGACAAGTTATTTTAGTTAAGTAAAATTATTTGAATGAGTCCTTGTAAATCTGTGATGAAATTTTTTTCTATAGCTGATAGAATTTTTTTCCAATTTAAAAAATTCCAAATTCCAGCCCATGTAAACATTACTTTCCCTTAACATCTCTCCTTCCCTTACTCCCCATAGAAACTAAAACCAAAACAGGAGCATACAATTCCATATTTATTATGTATCTTTTTAATATAAAAAAAGCAGTGCTATTACTCTTCAATCAGGTACATTATGCCTTGTTTTGAGTAAGAAAGTTGAGATGGCTAATTAACTTCCTAGGCTGTTACATATATACAACATGCTATTTTTATCAGATTTTTTATCTTGAAGTAACTTTGAAACATGAACTACAAAAGTATATATTCTTTCTGATGTAAACAATCTTAATTGCTTCATATGTTTCAAAATTGATATTTTTGGCTCAGACCTTTGCTACTATAAATTATATTTTCTGTTCATCAGATATGAGATTACCATAAGAATTACGTTATGTTTCCATTATTAATTCCTTATAAGAAGTATAACAAGTCTAACAATGGAAACTTAAAATAGTTATTTTTCGGGGCGCCTGGGTGGCTCAGTTGGTTGGGCGACTGCCTTCAGCTCAGGTCATGATCCCAGAGACCCAGGATCGAGTCCCACATCAGGCTCTCTGCTTGGCGGGAAGCCTGCTTCTCCCTCTCTCCCTCCCGCTGCTTGTGTTCCTTCTCTGGCTGTTTCTCTCTGTCAAATAAAGAAAATCTTTCAATAAAAAAAATAGTTATTTTTCAAATAGTTTTATGTTTAGCTGAATGCCTCCCAAATCCCCTGTCCCCATGACATCGAGAATTGTTGCTTATAATAAAAGAACTAAAGAAACCAGGCAGAAGTTGGTGGAATTGAGAAGACAGTCTCCTGACAATGAAGATGTCCGTAAGTTGAGACTGACCTATTTGAAACGGCATAAATGTATAGCATCCAAAATTATGAGTTAGAACAAGTCTTTAAAATATTTAAGTAGAATCATTTCTTTTTTCTTTTCTTTTTTAAGGTTTTATTTATTTAATGACAGAGAGATCACAAGTAGGCAGAGAGGCAGGCAGAGAGAGAGGAGGAAGCAGGCTCCCTGCTGAGCAGAGAGCCTGATGTGGGCCTTGATCCCAGGACTCTGAGATCATGACCCGAGCCGAAGGCAGAGGCTCTAACCCACTGAGCCACCCAGGTAACCTAGAATCATTTTCAGTAAACATTTGAGTTTTGATTTTAGTGAAAGTAGAAACCAGGATGGTGATATTAAAGAAACAAAACCAAAAAACTAGCTGGAACTCACTTTTTAGGATTTTTCTGAGTCAGAAGACAGTCATTTTCTTCTTGGATGTTTTGTGGTTTGTCCACCAAGGCACTCCTTCACCTAAGTGACATCGTGATACACGGCGTCCCTGCTCGGCAAGGAGGCACTAGCCATTTTAAGCATCTTTCCCAGCTTTCAGTTCAAATTTCACACATCTTATGCTTTGCAGAGGGGTTGGCCAGAGTTAGCCACTTAGTTGAATTATTTCTTGAATGCAAATCGAACATTTGGACAGTATCCTGGCTTCCTTAAGAATTGGGGCATAACATGGGTTTCTGAAAAGTGATTTCCTTGTAGGAATTAATTGGATTGTGAAAATGTATAATATCCCATTGAAAAGGTGTCAGTGTTTTCATCTGTCATGAGATCCTTAAAATTAACTGCTTTAGTGGTCCCATTTCTTTAATTTTTAAAAAACATCCCTTCAATACTTAAGGTTTTTTTAAAACCTGTCTGGATTCTGTGAAGAGTCTAAGCGATTGCTAGCAGCTTCTACTATAGTTTTCCCATGATTCTCTCCTCTGTTGATGTCACTTTTATATCCCTGTGTCTACACCTAAGCTCTTGATCAACTCAAAGTCATGGCCTCTTTGAAAAGGGAAGTAAGCTCTTAGATCAGTGTCGTCTGGAAGCCCTGGTACATCTTTTTAAAACTATATACGACTCATCTGGAAACCTTCTAGCCGTGGTGTTTTGTTTTTGTTTTTGTGTTTTCTTTTTTTTTTTTTTTTTGCCTCTAGGAGAAATCTCAGCTTTATCTCTGACTTCCTTTAGCTGCTTTATTAATGAATAATCCAGAATAATGAGTAAAATAAGTGTTTAAAATATTTAAGGTATGATTTAATGTTTATAGAAAATTATTCAAAATTAGTAGCTGTTCTTTGGGCTTTGGTTTTATTATGGTAGAAACAGATCCATAATAACATTTTTTAAAAAACCTAGCTGGAACTCACTTCATTTTTTTTTTCTCTTAAGACATAAGAGAGTCATTTTCTTTTCTTCTCTTTTCTTTTTCTTTCTTTCTTTTTTTTTTTTTTTTTAAAGATTTTCTTTATTTGACAGAGAAAAACACAGCCAGAAAGGGAACACAAGCAGAGGGACTGAGAGAGGGAGAAGCAGGCTTCCCGCTGAACAGGGAGCCCGATGTGGGACTTGATCCCGGGTCTCCGGGATCATGACCTGAGCCGAAGGCAGTCGCTTAACCAACTGAGCCACCCAGGCGCCACCGAGAGTCATTTTCTTCTCAGAGGTTTTGTGGCTTCTTTGATTTCAGCCACAACTTCTGGACCTCACCTTTTCCAGCGCCCCTGTTTACTTTGATTTACTTCTCTATTTGTCTTGATATGACCACTTACAGCATCTTTTAAAAAAAAGATACAGAGCTGACTTGCTTAAGGGCCCTAATTTCTGCCTCTACACCCCATGATCTATATCCTCATCCCACTTCTATGAGGGTCGTGCTTCAGCACCCCTTTCCAGTAATCCAGCTTTAGTTCTAGGGCTCCTGGACCATTGTCCACCCATACTCCCAAGCAGAGAACTATACTTCTTCCTCCTCCTGATCATAGGACTGCCTCACACTCTCCTACTCCGTAACTGGTTAAGGCTAAACCCAGCTATCAGCGTGCAGGGTTGATGCTGTAGAGCTGACTTGGAGTCATTGAAGGTGATGGTTTGAGAAGCTTCATCGAGAACTTCCTAAGAGGAATTTTGACTTCCTAAAAGTAAAATAAGTATGACCTCTTCCTATTTATGGCTATTCTCCTGGTTTCCAGTGTTGATTTGTAGTGAACAATAGCCAAACATAGGTACTGGATGGCTTTGGTTTGTGTCCTGTCTTCAAGGCTCTATGAGCATGCCCATGTGCAGATCCATAGGCAGGTGGAGAAGACGTGAGACACATTTGTTGTCCTTGATGTGGGAAGTGAGCCTTGAAGCACCTCAGCCATACTGATTCACCCTCAGACCCTCGGGAGTACCTGCCCTCCCTCTGTCTAGACCTTTTTACATGTATTCCTCTTCTATCTGGGACACGTACTTCACCTTTTCTCCAGCTAGCTGTTTCTCTTCCTTTAGGTCACTAAAGCATTAATAGGCATTTCCTTGACATAACTTTCCTTGACTGGGCTAGGAATCCCTCCATACACTCATATTGCCCTCCCTCAGTATTAAGCTTGACACACTGTGCATCATGGTAGGTTAACCTGTCCTCTTCTTTGTTAGACCATGAGCTCCTGGAGGGAAGCACAGTCTTACTTGTTGTATCCCTAGTTTCCAGGACAGTGATTGACCAAAAGTAGTCAATATATAATTAACACAAGGGTCAATATTATCTAAAAATCATGGTGGGCCATGTTCTGTGTCTGGAGTTTTCCGCATGTTTTCTTATCAAAACCTCACAACAATTCTATGAGTAGGTACTGTAATTAATTATACAGAGGGTAAAAGACTGATAAAAGTGATTTATCCATCATGACACCTAGAGAGCAGCAGTGCTGGTACTTGACTCTAGAGCCACCTGCTCTAATGACTAGATTTCATACAGCAATGGACAGACACAGCGATGTCTGAGAAGGTATCCACTCGGAGCTCTGTATGGGACTTGCAGCCTAGCGAGCGACCTGTCTGCTTGGCATTGATTGGCCACAGGTGATATTCAGCGGAGTCTTTTTTTCCTAATCATAGAGGGAGGATCAGGTATGGGTACCAGATTCCAGTAACTAGTAATTCATTTTCTTTAAAAGGTTGACATTTCGTGTAGCTCATAGAACTTTGGAGAGCATGTGATATGGAAGGTAAAACTCCAGTTTTAGAGTTAGCGATACTAAGCTTGGCATAGTCTCCCTTCTCCACACAAATAGTGTCAATGTTAGGTAAGTCAAAGGGAGCATTTCTGAGTCCCATCTCTTCACTGCCCAGTGGAGACCCTGAACTGGTAGGAGGCTTAGAGAAAGTGTGTATAAAGTAGCATTTTGACTTGATGACTAATATATACTGTGAGAATATTTTCTCTGACATACTATTTTCTGTCATGGAGCATCTATTGATGTTTAATAAGAAGAGATCAAACATATATGCAAGGTGATTTCTAGGAAGTTTTGGAAATGATTTAAGATTTTAGAAAGTATATCTTGACACCATATGTTGTCAAGGAAGCTTCTCTATTACAGTAGTATAATTCTGGCACCCAACATAATTTACTGGACTAAATGGCCAAATTATTTAATTCAGGAGAAGAAAATCATATAGATTATTTTCTTACTGCTTCCCCACCAACAGAATTATAGTTATATCTCACTTGCCATTTTATTTCTTTTAGAAAAATTCTGAATCAATTTTTAGTCACTTTGAAGATATATGTATGTAAAGTAGCTTGAAATGATAGGTGATAAAATGGGACCAATGAGAAGTCCCTTCTAATTGGGGCTTCCTGCCCTCATTCAGTCCCTGTTGAACTTATTCATAAACTTACTTTTGCTTGCCTTTCAGGACTTGAGTGATTTTGTAGATTATATTTTGGAAAACCTTTACTAACCCCCTCCCTTAACCTAAACTTTCAAGATAGTGGCTGTGAGCTTGTGGTACCTAGGTAGGCTCTTGAAAAATATTTGTAGGATGTTAAAGCCATTTCTCATGCACAAATCTTAAAGAATATTTTCAAATATGTATATACATGTTTTAAAAAGAGGCCCTATGTTCTGTATAGTTTGGCTGTTAAAAGTATGGTCTTTGCAAGCAGTCTGGTGTTTTTATCTCTACTCTGCTGCTTCCTAGCTGTGTGGGGAATAAAGAGGTCTACTTCAGAATATGCTAGGAAGACTCGTTTACCCACTTATCTCCTGTGCTTGCTGTGTGTGGGGTGGAGAGCTTACTTTTATTTTGCTGAGACAGATTATATACAAGTAAACACAGAGAGCAGGAGAATTTCAGCTTGGGAATTTCAGCCCAGTGAGACAGGAAGACTTTGGGTTGGGTCATGCAAGAGAAGAAGAGGCTGTGGCAGCTGGGCCAGTGAACACAGACATGGGGGCCCTACAGCGAGCCTGCTGGGTGCGTGCCTGGGAGCAGAGGAAGCTGAAGGTGGTAATAGTTATTTATTTTATTTTGAAATATGGACTTAGAGCTAAAAATTTAGTGGTGAAGACGACCAACAAGGACAGCATGGATGGGAGGAGAGGAAGGGGGCCCGTCTCACGGGGTTGGGCGCACACGTTCACTTCCTTCCAGGGCCAGGCCAGCACGTTGACTTAGTGAGGACAGTGTGATGTCACTGGGTTTTTCAATCTTTAATAGATATACAGGAGTAGAGAAATTTTTCTCTGAGAAAACTAGCAGTGCAAACACCATGATAAATGGCAAGTGAGTAATACAAATGTGACGATAATGTCAAGTGGCTCATGAGCTCTGTGTGCGAGACCCAGAGGGGTTTGGGGGGCAGCCCAGAGCCTCCCGCGTATCTGGTCCTCAGTGCCAGCCGAATGTTGCCATGTGGAAATGTGGGCTCCAAGTGCTACATCTGTCAAGTTTTCCAAAGAACCAGAAATCCTAATTTCTATGTAAAATTCCAAGTTAAAAATGTTGGCTAATATTTAAAAACCTTACGATGGGTAGACGGAATGCATCTGTGGGCTGCCCATTTCAAACATCTGCTGAAAGTTCTTTTCTGCTATGAAAAGGGGATCACGTGAAGTATGCATGGTAATGTGCTAACGGTGTAGCCTTATGCCCAATACAGAGCAATACTGAGGGGATAAAGGTACTTTTTATTAATTGCACTGTGTTTAATTGTCTTCACCTGTAATTTGTTAACTCTAAATCCATATTAAAAAGCATATATTGGGGCATCTGTGTAGCTCATTCAGCGCAGCATCTGCCTTCCTCTCAGGCCTTGATCGCAGGTCCTGGGATTGAGCCCTGCATTGACCTCCTTGGTCAGCAGGGAGCCTCAGCAGGGAGCAGCTGCCTGCTGCTTCCCCTGCTCGTGCGCTCTCTTTTCCTCTCTGACAAATAAGCAAACCAAATATTTTTTTTTTTTAAAAAGAAACCATAAAAAAGCATATATTACCCTACTCTAACTGAAGTGATTAAGGTATGTTGGTTTTATTTGCCTATTAATTTATTTAGTTGTTTGCCCTGGCAGGTTCTTTGACGAATTCTGTATTCATGGTACAGAGTAAACATTAGTCTTACTAAAGTGATAAAGTTAGAGGACCAAGGATGAACAGTTTTTGGTTACTCTCATTTACCATCTACTGCTTTTGCTCTGTGGTGGTTGTTCCTTCGCTCCTTCTGGCCCCGTCACACATTTGGGTCCCCGTTGGCCCTGCCTGTGTCAGTTGCACAGAAGGGGAGAAGAATGGTGCCGAACGTGCCATTCTGCACCAGGCAAAGGATGGTGGGAATGCAGCGTTACGACATGATGTCGTCTTGAGAGGTTTTTCATCGGTTTTGATGAAATACAAATGTGCCCAAAGCAAGTTATTAATTTTTTTTCTCAGAAAAAAAAAAGTCTTCACTTAGTATGGCCTAACCCACGTAGTTTTGTATTACAAGGATTATGTGTGCTGTGTTGCAATCTGTTGGCAATGGTCTTGGGGAATTTTATTCCTCACAAGCATCTCCGACAGTTCTGGCGTCAAGTGGGGTCAATTACTTGTTCGTGTACTTTTGGTCTTGTTGTCTCTCTGTTAAAAACTCTGAAGCATAACGGAGAGGAACACTGGGAGTAACAAAATATATTTAAATATTTCTAATAGATTAAAGGTTTAAAAAATGAATCTCTTTTCAGCAAGTTCTTTTTTTTGGCATTGTATTAAAATGAGGTCATTTTATCAGTATGAGACTAAAGACTGGAAAATAAATTTTTTTTAGAAGAATCTTATCTGTAAATACAAGTTCCTAATTGAATCAATATTTTTCTCTCTTAATTTTTGTTACAGATCATGGAGGAAACAAATACGCAGATTGCTTGGCCATCGAAACTGAAGATTGGAGCCAAATCCAAGAAAGGTAAATCATGAGAGATGGAGAGATTGGTGGCATTGATGATGAGGACTGGAATTACTGGAGGTTTGCCTTTATTCTTATCATGTCTGTCCCCAAATATTCGTGAAATAGCAATATTTTGGAAGGCGTATCATAATTAAAAATTATGGCTTTTATCCAACAGTCAAAAACATTAAGTATTTTCTTGTAATGGAAATGTTATTATGGGTTTACTGTAACGAAGTATGATTTCAGTGATGTCCTTTCATTCAATGGCCATGAGTCATGGTGACTTCTGCATGTAACAACATGTTTTCAACACATAAACTTCTTGCTTTGTATCACACGAATTTAATAGTTAATTTTTTTCTCCTTCCAGCGTGATAGAAACCTTAGGTTTCCTTTCTTGCACGCTTCTCTTCCTCTAACAGTGGGGAACTTAGTATATTTCTCTTTTAGGGTGAGCATTTCCCTTGCATGGCCTTTCTTCTCCTTTACCCTAGAATGCACTATCCCGGGTGTGGATGGTCAGGGGTGGAAGTAGAGGCACCATTAGTCCCCCCGCCCCCCCTGATTACATAAAATTTTCAAGTGACCTACCACTTGGATATTTTTTCAAAGTATAAACTTAGTCTCAATAAACTTTGTTAAAGATACGTGTAGTCATTAGGAGCTGATGAGAGATACTACCAAATAATTCAAAAACAAAGATTGTGCAAGCTGAACATTATCTGTTGTGGTCCAGCTTTTTTATTGTTGCTGTTTAGTTTCATGTTTGCTTTCTCTTCTCCCTATGACTTTTATTGCTAAATGATACTAAACATTGAAAGATTTCTTTCTTTTTTTAACTTTAGTTCAGATTGCCTTCTTTTCATTTCATTTCATTAGTTACTCATCACATGACATGTAAGTCATTGTATAGCTGTTGTGAGGACTAGCTGGGCTGCCGCGTCGGGGTCCCTAGAGAAGCTCTGCTCTTGCTCCTTTCTCCTCTCTGATCAGAGTGGCAGGAAACGGGAGAGTGTGTGCTCAACGGTCCTAAGAAGGCATGGTGCATGTCCAGGTGTGACTCCATGACCTCACACATGCCTTCCGTTCACCAAGTGCTGTGGGAGATTGCCTCCATCTGCAGTGTGTGGAAATGTTCTATACTCATTATGCTGAAGAAGAAATTACTCACTAGTGGGTTATCTCCCTGTTTGGTTGTTTGTGGCCACTTAAAAATCCCTGGCCTACTACTTGAATAAATTGACACTTGAACATAAATTGGATTCTTTTTTCCCTATGGTCAGGTATTTTTACTTAAAGAATGAAATGAACTTCAATACTAGCCTAAAATGTAATTTGATCAGTCTCCAAAGAAAACCCCCAAGGAAACATTAATATTAAAATGATTCCAGATAATTTTGGATGGGTTATTCTCTTGCCCTATACATGCTAGTTTCCCCCCACCGACTATCATGAGAAACTGGTAATTGATTAATTTTTTTTCAAAATGTGGTTATAACTTTAGAGATTTTAGATAATATGGAGATAAATGGATGAGGTTAATGTTTTAGATTAGTTTCCAGTCATTGACATACTTAATCCATTCACAGTAACCAACTATTCCACATTTTGATTACACATTTTGCTTTGAAAATAAAATATTTCCGCAGTACATTTTGAGGGAATTTAGTATAATTTTCCCTTGGTTAAAGTCAACCTTTGGAATTGTGCCTAAGAATTGATCGCTCCAGGCCTATGTCTACAAACCTCATTTTATTTTTCTATTATTTATGAGGTGCTGTGAATGTATACAGTATTGTATGATGAGCAGAATGTGCCAAAAGAGAGAGACTGAGTTCAAGGAAGGGAGAAAATAATCAAAAGTTTTCCTCAGAGGAATTTACGGTTCAAAATTTATTTGCGTTGCTCTTATTACTTAAATACACAGCTGCTGAATCAGTTCTTGGCTAACATCCCTGATATATGTGTTCCTATATTAATTTTAAAATGGATAAATTCAGAGATAAATTTGTTTGATTATAATTTGTAATAAGTCAAAATAAAGTGAAAATGGCAGGGGGACCTTCAGAAGGTAATTCTTTGATGTGGATAACTGCCTTTAAATGATGTATGGAAAATGGTTGTTAGTCTTTATTTTAAAACTTCTTCATTCTAAACTAGAATTATTCAAGACACCGAAGCATATAAATATGTCTGGGGATTTTGCCGTGTTTGGATGATTATTAAATTCTAAATCCCACAGTGATAGGAGGAATACATTCCATGAATATACAGATAATCCCCAGACAATGCTAGTGATACAATATAGACAAGGCTTGTATTGTATTTTACTCTCTGGACTTTTGATTCAGTTGGTTGAATAGGTAAGCCTAGACAGACATTTTTTCATGGCTGCTCTTACTAGTCTGCCCCTTTCTTTACCCTATTGGAATTTAGTCCTGTGCTTTATTTGTTTATTTTTTATTATTATTATTTTTATTTATTTGACAGAGAGAAACACAGCCAGAGAGGGAACACAAGCAGGGGGAGTGAGAGAGGGAGAAGCAGGCTTCCCGCCGAGCAGGGAGCCCGATGTGGGACTCGATCCCGGGTCTCCGGGATCATGACCTGAGCCAAAGGCAGTCGCTCAACCAACTGAGCCACCCAGGGGCCCCAGTGCTTTATTTTTTAAGCCATCAACCCTGTATCAGTGTGGTTGTGTGGCTGCTTCGGTTGGGTGCCGGCAGGGTGCTGCCCAGCACAGAGGCAGAATGCCAGCAACCAGAATTTGCTGTCACTTAGAAAAATCAGGTTCTTTTCTGGATATTCTGGTTTAGTAGGTCTGCAGTGGGACTGGGAAGTGTATACTTAACAAGTTCCTCTCGTGGCTTTTATGGTTAAGCTGAGTGGTGGAAACAAAAATCTCACCATCTGACATGGAAATATCATGATTGGTTACTGAGGAGACCATGTGTTCGGAGGCAGTGGATGATAATTACTATTGAAAAACAGGCACAAAGCCTTTGACAGCCCCTTCTCCTGGATAATGCCCATCTTGGTTTCTAAAAACTGCACTTTTATGGATTCATTAATTTTAAGTTTTTGTCATCTTTGCAGTCAGTTAGCATGAGTAAACTTAGAGTGGTAGCTGATGTTCTGTGCCTGTGTGAAATATAATTTTGGGTAAAAGCCACCTGGTAATTGCCCCTCTCTCCACCCCTTTCTTCCCTTTCTCTTCTTCCATTCCTTTTAACCATAGCGAACCCAGTGAAAAAATATAATAGAAACATTTCCATTTAGTAAGCATGCATTTTAGCGAGGAACATGTTTTGTCATGTAAAACTCAGGGACCATAGAATTTTTTAGAATTTATAAGTATTTGAAATTACTGGAAGGTTGAATTCTCATTAGCTCCAGAAAGAACTGAGAATTTCAGATTAATATAATGGACGATTAAGTAGGCAACTCTAGGGCTATTGTAATTGGGGTGGGGGGTCATGATTAAGAAAAATAAAGCAATATTTAGTATTTCTTGTGTATAACAAACATTTATTTTGTGTGGAAGTAAATAAAACTCTTTGTCTTAGATTCAGAATGCTAGAATAGTCTGCCTTAAATAGAAGAATCAGAGGTTTGTGTCCATGAAGACAGTAATGAAGGATTAAGATGTTTAATACTGTAAAGCCTTACGAACAGACTAAACTTAGGCACCATTAAAATTTTGAATATGCTATTCTAAATCACAGCCTATTTTAAAGTAAATGCAGCTCATTAGATTAGATAGCGTTTCGAACAAGTTTGACTGTTCTGCTAAATAGAAGTCCTGCCAGACCTGCCTTAACAAATGATGAAAGTGATTTGTGATGAGAATTCATCACACTGGAACGATGATGCTGTGTGCGATGCTAGATGAGATTGTTCTCTTCAATACTGTACACGTTTTCCCGTACAGTCTTCTTTTTGGCCTTAATTTGCTCATCAGTCTCCTTCTTCTTAAGCTGGCAAAGTTGTAAATGTGAGTGAAAATTGTTTAAAGTTTTTATTCCAAATTCCAAATAAATGTGGTCAGCATTGATGAAGCTTTATTGTCTTTTGTTCTGGGCAAGAGTTGTCTTACAGAATTTAAGTGATAGAAGCTGTTCTCTGCAAGTGTTTCTTTTATGACAGTTCAGGGTGTCCTGGGATGACCAGGAAGGAAAGGTGTGGAGGCCACTGGGCACCGAGTTCGGCCATTTTCTTCCTCCCAGAATAAGCAAGAGGGTCATTAAAATGAGGTTTTATTATTTTTAGTTGCATTCCATTAGAACAAGTGATATCTAATAGGAAATCTTAGTTTGAGAAAAACTGTAGACTGTTCACTTTATTTTTTTCTAGAGGAAAATGTTTTGTGAAGTGTACTTATAGTTGTTGGGTAATCATGTTGAACTGTTTGAGGCCTTTAACACAGTAGTGTCCAAAGGACAGAGGGCAGAGAAGAGGGGTGGCATGGTGAGCTGTGTCACAGTGTTTCCAGTGGTGAGTTGTGACCTATTAGTGTCTCAAAAATTATTTCAGTGGTCATAACCAGTATGTAAAAAAATACAACTAGATTAGAAAAGAAAACATTAGATATAAGAGTATTGCTTTATGTCATGTGTCATAAAAATATTACTAGGTCATGGTGTGAAATGAATGACAAAGACAGGTTGGAGAGCACTGTTCTAGGCAATCAGTTCCCCAAATGGTAAAGAATATATGCATTTGGTTCATCACTGTAGCCTTAGCCCTTTCACCAGTTCAGTTCATAGTTGGCAATCAGTAAATATTTGCAGATTTTCTGACACCTCAACTCAACTCAGTCATGGTCACAGGGAAGCCACTGATACAGATGGAGATGGAAACTGCTGAGGTGTGTTGTGTAGTAGAAAGATTTAAAATCATGACCTTCACACACGAGTAGTATTTTCTATTATGAAAAATACTGACTAATGATGTCTTTCCTGGAGACCTTTTAAGTGAATGAAAGTAAGACATCATTTATGACAGACACCAGTGTGGCTAGAGCTCCTTTCAGTGGTTCTGAGTAGTGGAAGGAAACAGAAGGGAAATGACCTCATCTTTCTCATTCATGGGATACCTAAATGAGCGAAGTTCTCTGTCTTCCTAGGAAGCTTGTAAGGGAAACTTCACAAGATGCACCCTCTTCCCACCAGAGTTGTTGTGGCTGTTTTAATTAGTGTTTGGTTACATAATTGACAGATCACCAATAATACTGAATGCCACTGTTTGTTGAGACCCAGCTGGGGCCACACACTCTGCTACATATTCATATACGTAATCTTATTTAATGATCAGAGTAACCTATGAGTTGTGTGGTGATATTTTCAGTTTATAGGTCAATGAAGCCACCCGAAACAGAATAACCTGCCCAGGGTTTTATACCCCAAACAAATCAGGTCTGTTTTCAGAACCCCAAATCCACCTGGGTGAGATAGTACCTTTCTGAACACCTTCCCTTATTCCAGGGTGCTCTCAGATATAGCGTCCCATCAGAGGCCATAGCCATGTACGGCTGGTAATAATCAGCCTCATAATGCCTCAGTCCTTGGGAATTACACTGATTTGAAAATAGGCTAAATTTAGCATATCCTACTCTTACAGATAACACTTCCTTTTCCAGGGGGAGTTAGATTTAAGAGTTAAGAAAAACATGAAACCACACTTAACTGTACACATATTTTAAAAATGCCTTTTTCTGAATTTTAACTTTGTATTTCATATTTTCATGAACTTTTTCCATAGGAAGAGACCTTTTGATTTGTCATTAAACAACTCCTAAGATGGATTTAAAAGGAAAATAATCTCAGAATGTGTTAAAAATTTTACTTGCTTTTCTGCTTTTCAGTCTTTGAAAGCAATTTCTTTGGGCTGCTCAGGAGCCATTGTCTTTCTGCTGGGGAAAAGGATTTTGTATTTAACGTATTTGTATATATTGTGAATGTGACTGATCATCAGTTGATGAATGCTAATTGGGAACCAAGAGTAGGAATTCAGCCAAAGAACTTGATAATTTGTATGCAGTGTACTAGTAGTTCCTCTGGTTAGAGAGAGCATGGTCTAAGTAGGACCTCTCAGAGGAGGATGGAAACCTGGGGTCTTTCTAGTTCCTAAATTTCCTAGTATAGTTAATAAAAAACTTATAAAATTAGTATGTATTTTAAATATATGATTGGTCAGTACTTCTCTTTGTACATGAATGACTTCATTTGTAGGTAGTGCCAAACATGCAAATTTGAGACCCTTTCTCACACACACACACACACAGTCCTACAGGTGAGGTGATTTATGCTGTGTGGTACACTGGCAGAACTAAGGACCTGAGCTTGCCTTCATTTCTTGATCTCTGGCTTCCCCCCGCTCCCCATTTTCCCTTCTGAAGCCCCCAAGGGCTGGCTTTCTTGTTCATCTAATAATTGCTGCAGACTGGCTGTTCCTTCCAGTCTCTCCCCTCTCTCTTCTCAAAGGGGTTTTAGTTTTTCAGTTGTCTTCTGAGCCTGAAATAAGTAAACATATCTACCAGTTTCATTTGTTTGTTTTTTTAAAGATTTTTAATTAATTAGGAAACAAATTCAGAGCAGGATGGAAGGGTGAGAAAATGAATGGAAAAAGTGAAAGCATCAAGAGAGTGAGAAGACACGCCAGAGACGGGGAGAGCATATTTGCACAGGCCAGATCTGATAAAGGACTGTTACCCGCAATATACAAAGAATTGTTAAAACTCAACAATAAGGGGCGCCTGGGTGGCTCAGTTGGTTTAAGCGACTGCCTTCGGCTCAGGTCATGATCCCGGAGACCCGGGATCGAGTCCCACATCGGGCTTCCTGCTTGGCGGGAAGCCTGCTTCTCCCTCTCTCACTCCCCCTGCTTGTGTTCCCCCTCTGGCTGTGTTTCTCTCTGTCAAATAAATAAAATCTTTAAAAAAAAAAAAAAACCCTCAACAATAAGGAAATGAATAACCCAATAAAAAATTACCAAAAGACCTGAACAGACACCATACCAAAGAGGATGTACAGAGGGCAAATAAGCATATGGAAAGATACTAAACATCATATGTTGTTAGGGAATTACAAAATAAAACAATATGATACTACTGTGCACATTATCAGAATGGCTTAAATCCCAGACACTGACAATACCACGTGCTGGAGAGCATGTGGGGGAACAGGAATTCTCATTCGCTGCTGGTGGGAATGCAAAATGGTACAGCCACTTTGCAAGACGGTTAGGCAGTTTCTTATAAAACTAAACATATTATATAGCCCAGCAGTTGCACTCCTTGATATTTCTGTAAATGAGTTGAAAACTTATGTTCACACAGAAATGTAAACACAAATATTTATAGCAGTTTTATTCATAATCACCAAACTTGAAAGCAGCCATGATGTCCTTCAGTGGGTGAATGGATAAATAAACTGTGCTCTATCCAGACCAAAGTATATTACTCAGCATTAAAAAGATGAACAATCAAGCCTTCAGGAGACACGAAGAAACCTTAAATGCATATTACTAAGTGAGAGAAGCGAAAGCTCATATTGTATGATTCCAACTATATGAGATTCTGGAAAAGGCAAAAAGGAAACAGTAAAAAGATTAGTGGTTGGTGATCATTAAGGATTTGGGGGAAAGGAAGGATGAATAGGTAGAGCACAGATGATTTTTAGGACAGTGAAATTATTCTTTGTGATCTAAAATGGTACTACGTATATGCCATTATATATTTGTTAAAGCCTGTAGAATGGTTTTCATGTTGGTGGTGGGGAAGGCAGTCCCCGTGTGCGGGGAGGAGCATAGATGGAGACTGTAATTTCTACTGAGTTCTTCTCTGAACCTGAAACTGCTCTAAAAATTAAGGTATATTTTACAAAACATACACCTAGGTCCTGGACACAACAGTTTATTATTTATTTATTCATGTTTTAAATATTTTATTTTTTTGACATAGAGACACAGTGAGAGGGAGAACACAGAAGGGGGAGTGGGAGAGGGAGAAGCAGGCTTCTCACTGAGCAGGGAGCCCGATTCAGGGCTCGATCCTAAGATCTGGGGATCATGACCTGAGTCGAAGGCAGACGCTTAACCACTGAGCCACCCAGGCCCCCTGGGCACAACATTTTCTTTTCTTTTTTTTTTCTTTTCTTTTTTCAGTGCTCCAAGATTCATTGCCCATGCCCCACACCCAGTGCTCCATGCAGAATGTGCCCTCAGTACCCACCACCAGGCTCTCCCATCCCTCCATCCCCTCCCCTCCAAGACCCTCAGTTTGTTCTGTGTCCAAAGTCTCTCATGTTTCGTTTCTCTCCCTGAATTACCCTACTTCCCATTTACTTTCCTTCTCTTACAGTCTCTATATTACCCCTTATGGACCGCAAGTAAGTGAAACCATGTGATACTTGACTATCTCTACTTGGCTTATTTCACTCAGCATAATCTCTTCCAGTCCAGTCCATGTTGCTACAAAAGTTGGGTATTCATCCTTTCTGATGGAGGCATAGTATTCCATTGTATGTATGGACCACATCTTTATCCATTCGTCTGTTGAAGGGCATCTTGGCTCTTTCCATAGTTTGGCGATTGTGGCCATTGCTGCGATGAACATTGGGGTGCACATGTCCCTTCTCTTCATCTGTATCTTTGGGGTAAACACCCAGTAGTGGGCACAACATTTTAATCAGCATTTTATTTTATTTTTTAAAGATTTTATTTGTTTATTTGACAAAGAGAGACAGCAAAGGAGGGGACACAAGCGGAGGGAGTGGGAGAGGGGGAAGCAGACTTCCTGCCAAGCCGGGAGCCCAATGCAGCCCTTGATCCCAGGGTCCTGGGATCATGACCTGAGCTGAAAGCTTCATGACTGAGCCACCCAGGTGCCCTTAATGAGCATTTTAAAGTGTTTTACATAAAAAGGTAGTGTTATATGATCCCTAATAATGCCTTAATGTGTAAGTTTAAAAGGACCATAAAATCTCTGAAGAACCAATAAAAAGTTTTGTGAAATTATAAATGAAAGAAAGATGGTACAACAATGAGTGACACTGTTATTCCCGCACAGGTGACTGGAGCGAAGACTGATCTTCCGTTGCTCGCCTGCCTCTGTGACCTCTGCCTTTCTCTCAGGGAGAGCTCCCTTTCTCTGTCTTCTGGTTTCCTGGAGAGATGTTTTAAGTCCTTCTCCTTTAGTGAAGAAAGTGCCATCCCGGATTCCCTCCACTGGCAGTTCTTTCCTCTGTGAAAGCCTATGAGGAGGGAGGATGAAAATACTTCTTACCTACCTACATTATAATACAGTTGTGGTAGGTGTGTTACCTGTGTTCTCTCTTAATCCTCCTACTGCACCCCGTGAAGGACTGTTATCTACTTAATACGCATTAGTAATGGAGAGGTGATACAGCTCCTTCAAGGTCAGAGTCTGAAGTGATGGAATTAGAATATGAGCTGTGATTTCAAAGATCAAGGTACTAGGGCACCTGGGTGGCACAGTCGGTTAAGCAGTTAAGCATCTGACTCTTGGTTTTGGCTCAGCGTATGAGGTCAGGGTCCCGAGATTGAGCCCTGTGTGTCAGCCTTCTCCCTCTGGTCCTCCCCTCCCCCAAATATATAAATAAATCTTAAAAAAAAAAAAAAAAGGTATTTTCCTCCAGTCCCTCAGCATGCAGATAGGTGCTAACTGAGATGTGTCTGGTCACCAAAGGGATGGATAGTCCCCAGCACATTCCCTTAAGAAAATTCAGAATATGATTCTTAATTATCTTTAAGAAAAAATGCAATACTAATTCCTTATCCACATTTAGAAGCTTACTGAATGGTACATACAGTAAACTTCTTTTTAATGCATCTTTTTAAAACTTTCAATCTAGATTTAATCATTTTTGTGCTTTTTTGCAATATATGTCTTTCCTGTTCTCTTTTGAAACCCATTAACGTTTTTACTGGAATTTATAGACGTTTTCCTGGAGTAGTGGTTATCAACCTAACATAATTTTTTGTAAAGATTTTATTTATTTATTTGAGAGAGAGAGCACAAGCAGAGAGGAGGGGCAGTGGGAGAGGAAGCAGCAGACTCCCTGCTCAGCAGGGAGCCATCCCAGGACCCTGAGATCATGACCTGAGCCAAAGGGAGACACTTAACCAACCAGCATAGTTGTTTGTTTGTTTTTTTAAGATTTATTTATTTATTTGAAACAGAGAAAGGGCATGCGGGCAGGACAGAGGGAGAGGAAGACAGAGAATCTCAAGCTGACCCTGCTAAGTACAGAGCCTGTGCGGGGCATAGTCTCACAACCCTGAGATCATGGACAGAGCTGAAATCAAGAGTTGGACGCTTAGGTAACTGAGCCACCCAGGAGCCCCAGCCCAGCATAATTTTATCCCCCGAGATACATTCAGCAAGGTCTGGGGACATTTCTGGTGTCAGGTGGTGCTGTCGGCATGTGGACGGTGGAGCCGGGCTGATGGTAAACACCCTGGAGCGGACCACACCGCCTCCCAACCAGAGTCGTCTGGGGCAAAATGTGCGTGTGATGTCGAGAAGCACCAAACTGTGCAGAGCGCTGGCCTCTCACTGGAGCATTTCATGAGGCTCGGTGTATGTGGAACGGGCTCCCTTTCACAGCGTTAGAGACGGGATAGTGACTCCTGAAGGAAGAATGTGCATGCATAACGTAGGGGAATGGACAGAGTCCCAGTGAAAGATAAACATGGTAGGATGGCACTTGGCCATCAGGTTTTAATTACATAGTTTGTACATCTTTAACTGTTTCTTTATTTTCCATGAGTGTTTCAGACAGAGTCCCCACGTCTGCCTTGTGGCTTCATTGCTGGGAGATGGACCAGCTACCCTCCAGTTCCCGCTGCCTGTGTCTTTCATTCTTCTTTTCTGGAATGTGTAGTTTTGATGACTGTGACAGTTTCTGAGATTTGTGACCATATTTGAACACCATGATGGTGCAGTTGCAAACAGAGCTAACCATCGTTAGGCGTTTTTCGCTGACTAAAGAAAATAACTTAAATCATAATGGCATCTTCATTTCTTCAAATGGCCTTTTTGTGCCGTTAAAGCATGGTTTGAGGCTTATTGTACAAACCTGTTTTATACAAATGTACTAATAGACATTTTTATCAAAAGATATTAGAGAGATTTCATGAATGAAGAGTTACATTCTTTTTATATCTTGTTGCCAAAAATCACTTTTTTTAAAAAAAGATTTTTATTTATTTATTAGAGAGAGTGAGAGAAAAGGTGATTACAGAGGGAGAGAGAGAAGCAGACTCATTGCTGGGCAGGGAGCCCGATGGGAGGTTCAATCCGAGGACCCTGGGATCATGGCCCAAGCTGAAGGCAGACACGTAACCAACTGAGCCACACAGGTACCCCCAGAAATTACTCTTGAAGCAAAATAAGTCCTGCCTGAGATAAAAATAAAATGAGAACACAGCATATGCATGGATCAGTTTATGCAATCAGTGACTCATCACTTTATGAAAATGGGTTCATTTATACACATATGCATTTCTGCCATTGGATTTTCCTTGTAAAAAGTAGTGAGAACATCTTCCATATAAGGCACATGAGTGATGTAAGAAGTGCCATTGTGTGTGTGGGGGTGAATATACATCAGTGACATATACTGACAGATCTCTTTTGATGGACTGGGTTATGTTTTCTTTCTTTTTTTTTCTACAGTGAATGTCAGATGTATTTGTCTACTTATTTAAGCTTTTCTGTTATAAGTATTCTTAAGCCCCAGGTAATGAGCAACTTTAATATTTTTTATAGTTGCCACCTTGTTTTCCCAAATGACTGTTGAACTCCTGCCAGGCAGGGAGTGGATTCTGGAAAAGGAAGACTCTTCCTCCCATCTTTGTCAACCTTGTCCCTTCCCATCCTCAACCGTCATAAATAGTGGAAAATACGGTGTCTTATGCATGTCCTTAATCAATAGGAAAGCTGAGCATTTTTCATCTGTTTATGGGACACTTATTTGTATTACTCTGTGGACTATTTTTCTTAACCTTTTGTGGATTTATTCATATCCTTTCCTTGTTCTAGTTAGTTGTTCATCTTTTTTCCTAATGAAATAGTTTACTCTGAAGTTTAAGATTACTAATATTTCTATCTAATTATAGTTTCCAAACCCCTTGTTTCTCACCATTAATATTACTTATAAACAATTTGTGGATCATTTCAATTCCAAACTAGAAAGAAATGAAGTGACCTTAGTGATAATGTATTGATTTTTGTAGGTCTGTAGAAAAGTGTGCATTAACTTTTAGGGCATTGGACTTACAAAGTAAACTATTTAAATATTAGATCTTCAAACAGTATAGAAATTTTATATGCACATAGACACATGTATGTGTATGTATCTGTATATGTTTATGTGGCAAGGGCTGAGAAATACTTAAAAATTCAGTGACTCTTATATAATGTTATAAGTTGTTTGGCTCTATTTTCTTGATTTGGGCTTTCATTTTTGTATATTAGTAGGAAAAGCTCCTGAAAAGTTTTCCAATCTATTAAAGGCAAGGGAAAGATACATAAATACATTATTTGGATTGATTTGCCTTCTGTTTCTACACTGTCTCCATGTCTAGAGTGGCATCCTTAAATAAGAGTATTTATGATTTGGAATAATTTACTTCCTTTTCAACACTCAGCTTACTTAAGAGAACAAAAACCACTTTTGTGTTGCTATATTTCAGAAGTACCCTTTTTCTTTCTTTTTGTGATCCAGGCTCTTCCTCAAATCTAATATAGCACCAGGGAGTCCTAATTTATTTCACTTATCTTGGAGAGGTACGTGTGAATTTAGGAAAGTACAGAAGAAAGGTAAGAGGACTTTCAGCCACCAAAGATAAACGTATTTGAAATCAAGCAGTATGTCTCTATTTCCTTTGCTTTTACCATCAAATGCTTGTGTTCTAATCTAACACTCGGGTTTTCTTCTTAGGACAGTGCCTAATAGATTTTTACATCATAGATTATATAACATTCTCTCTTTCCACACTTGAAAAATGTAATTAGCTACATAGTCTAGGTTTGAAAATTCATTAAATTCCATTGCAAAAAAATTTTTTTAGTGTTGAGTAAAGTTTGTTTCATCCACATTAAGTTCTGTTCTGTTTCCCAAGCCCTGTGCCATCTCACACCTTTGTATATGGTGTCTCTGATGCAGAAGGGCATCCTCCAGCCTTCTTTTTCTAGGTGACCGATTCCTAGTCATTCTCCTACATCCACGGCAGATGACACATCTTCCTGGAAAACTTCACCCACCCTCCAGATGGAGTTTAATACTCTGTTCCATGTACTAACTCAGCACCTTATCCATACTTAGGTTTTGGCACTTTTTGTGCTTGTGTTGGGTCAGCTTAGACATTTGCCTTTCCTCCTGGAATGTGAGCTCATGGACCCGTGGTCCAAGGCCAAGACGTCTTACTCCCATCCATGTGCATGGTGCCTGCCAGGAAGGTGGAGTTAAGTTAAAGTTTACATTATCATTTAAGTTTAGAGTAAATTTGAAATTAACTCAACAATGATTTTAAGTCTTTCTGGTATCTTTTGAATAACTTCTGAGAAAGTAAAAAAATGTCTCTGGCAGCTAGGCCACAGTACTCCCAATTGAGCATGAATACCTCTCACAGAATATAAATAATCACACAAGCTCCTCCTTGAGTAGTATGGAGCAAGTCGGAGACACGGACATCCTCCAACCACAGAAGTAGTGAAACACCCTTCTCTTGTGACTGACGTGAGTGACCGTTGCTGCTTTACCAATGATGACTCCAACTCAGCTTTAGTCCTCTGCCTCTAGTTTAACATTGCCAGGATAATGAATTGCCTCTACTTCCTGACAGCTTCCATTTCAAATCTGGCCTCTGCTTTCATAGGCCTTCTGTGGAGGCCCTAAGTTCTATAATAAGCGTCTTGTAATTTCCTCTTAGAATGCTCCAGTTCTTTAGTGAACTCTTCCTCTTGCTACAGCTAGAGAAACCTTGTTTCGTTTACTATAAATGTGTTTCTGGTGGTATTTTCCTTGTGGGCACTCTAGTGAGCGTTGGAGGAACTTAAGAAAGATGTAGTCTCTGCCTCTTGGATACTTAGAGTTTGGCCAGGGCTTCCTGCCCCACTCACTTTAAATGTTGTTGTTGTTGTTGTTGTTGTTTTATGGCGTTGTTTGCCATCAGGACTAGAATAGTTCAGAGGAGGAGAAGGAGAGTGCAAGCTACAGCCAATGAGATTCTTGAGGAGAATTCCTAGTGTGGGTCTCAGAAGGATGGGTAGGTGTGGGGCATTCTATATACCGAAGGCTCCAAGTGGAGAGGGATCCCTGTTTGCTGAAGAAGGGAACAGGCTGTTTGATGAACGAGTTGGAAGAGTTGGTGACCAGTAAGACTGGACCACTGGGGCAGGTCACTGAGAGGACCATGACCTCATGAGAACTCATCCATGGTGTGCACCATGAGGAGGCTGGGGTAGGGGTGGTCACAGGAGATGACTGATAGCTATTGTAAGAATGGGATTAAGACTGGAAGAGGAGTCTTTATTTGATGACAGGAGGATTTAGGAGTCTTCTTAAGAGGTGATCCAGCAGAACATGGTGGTTTGACAAGAGCAAGGAGTTGGCTACTGTAGCAGATGCTGCTGATGCGCTTTCAGCTCTCCCCTGAGTTTCCCTGTGGGGGCCTCTCCCATTCCCACTGACGCTTCCCATGTTAAGTGCTGGGTGCCTGAGTGCCTCTACCAGAGCACTTGGTGGAGCACTGTGGGGGCTTCCTCTTCAGGCTCAGAGCTGCCGAGAAGTACTGGTGCTGCTGCCAGGAAGGGAACGCTCCCAGGGGCAGCCCTCAGCCCGTGAAGGATGGGAATCAGAAAACAAATGTCCTTTTCCCCCTTCTGTCTGGGGGGCAGTTCTGAGGTGTGTTATTCATGTCTCCTCAGAATACCCCAGGGGGACTGAGTCCCAGAAGTGACTGCTCTGTCCCATTCCCTTCACTGGCTTTCCTCTCTCTTCGGTAATATTTTCCTTACTCCCTGACTGGTGCTCCCTGGGATCTCCTCCTGAATGAACGACCTCAGGTAACACATGCTAACCCAAGTCCTGTCTCAGTGTCTTTTGCAGGGGACCCAAACTAAGATCAATATCCTGGATGATTGGGATAATCATTATGCTGTGACAAACAGAGTTGGTATGCTTTCTGTTGTTAATTAATGACACTGTTGTTCAGTGAAAAACTGACTGTAGTTATCCCAAGTGTATTTTATGTCAGTGCAGAAATATGGCAAAAGTGATTTAGAGTTCATGGCTAATTTTGAGAAAAAATAATGCTGCAGACCGTCTGTGAAAGTATTAAAATGCTCCCAAGTGGAGCATAGGTACTTGAAGCAGTTTCCAGGCACATCAGATTGTTGTCAACAAAAAGGGAAAATATATACCAAGGGGAGAAGCAAGAAGAGAGGAAAGTCTGAGAACCTATGATTTGGCAGTTTAGGGGAAAGAATGTCAGTGGGCGAGCAGGGCAGGAGCCCCGAGCTCCCCCACCCGGGTGTGATCCAGGTGGTCTAGGGGTCCCAGGCCCTTGGCAGGTACACTGTGATTCTTGCCTGGTTAGAGAGCACTGATTACTGATCACAGGGGAAAGGACCCAGCCATGGGATCATTTCTGTCCACTTGTACTCTCCTGAAACTCATGGTTAGTGATTTGAGCCAAGTTAGGAAAAATATTTCCGTTACTAACAATATAGTTGTTAAGTGTGCTCTGTGGGAATTCTGAAATATTTACTTGACAGTAATCATTAGAATTTCATTCTTTTCCTAGTTTTGTCATGATCACATTAGCATCCAAATATTTTGAAAGTTAGCACTTGATAGAGTTTTATAGATAAGTGGCACAAAAATTGCTTATAAGTAAAGGAAGCTATGTGTCTGGTTTCCATGAGTAATTATACCTGCGTTCTTCAGAGTTTGGAACCGATGCCTGACTGAAAAGATGCCCATGCAGGGGTGGTCCTGTCCATTACGTTCTTTGAGAAATGAATTCTTGGCTTTCCTGAGTCTCGCGTTCTATGAGAGACTTTATTCTAGACCGGAAGGAATAGGGTTTATTGGGTTTTGGTTTTTTGTTTTCCTCCTAAAATCTATAAAAGACTCTTAATTTTACTGGAACAAGTTTAAATCATGGTTACATTGGTGACCTTTGAGAGAAGGAACAGAATCTAGAAAAGAATAGGCAACAACTAATATTTAGGGGTACCTGTCTGTGAAAGAAAATATTAATAGACGGAGTAGTTGTTTGACACCATTGTGAAATGAGTTTACTGTTTCATTTTTTTTCCTTTCTGTAAGAATGAGTGTTACTTGAGTGAATTAGGCTCAGAAAATATAGATGAAATTGACAGATGTCAGTGTCAGATGAAATTGACACCAGAGAAAATAGGGAAGAGCTGAGGATGAGCGGTAGGTCCAGGCTTTAGTAGTGCTGGTGCTGGGTTAATTATAGCCCTTGTACTCTTGACCTCACTTTGTGAGTCCTTCCACTGACACTGGGCTCATTTTAATGAAATAACCTATTTCAATTTCTGGTTTCTATAGTCCCCATTAAACTATGCCAGATATGGTCATGGATTTAAAGACTGAGGTCACTGATTCTGCCAGCTACATATTGAGTAGAATTCTTGGCTTAGGTAGTATATTCTCAAAATAGTTATGAAACTGGTTTGAATGTATATTCAAGTTTGGTGAGAAGGAAGAGAAAAGAGTAATGATTATGATGGGTTTAAGGTAAAGGGGAGAAAATTGAGTGTAACTTTAATTTTACGAGTCTGTTCGGTAAGGGGGTGACTTAGAGACTTGAAGAAACTAGGGAAGATTCAGGGCAGCTTCTTATGGAAATTGCAATAGAGATGAATAAAAAAACTTGCCAGACCAAGTTAGTATCCAGCTAAGGTTGCACAGTATAACTTTGCAGTCAGATTTCTTAAGGTAGTTATATGCTTTTTTTTCCCCGAAGACACAGGGGGACCTGTGGTGGAAGATGGTAACATGGGAAGGGCAGAAAGCCAGGAGGGGGGAGTTTTAGGGTGTGTGATGAGAGGGTGAAATGAATGACCTTGGAGTGTGATGGTGCAGGGAAATTAGAAGCCAGCTAAGAAGCTGGAGAGAGGCAGGGAGCTGGGAATCATAATAACCTAGAGAACTTGTAAGGTCGAGGGTCTTTAGGAGCTGCCTTGGTAGGAGATTGTAGCCACAGAAATAGCTGTCAAGTTAGAAGTCTTAAAAGTGGAATAGTCTGGATTATAATGAGATCCATTTCACTGCTGGGTTTGTGGCTTACTAATGTAACCAGCTTCACAGTTTAGTAATTCTCAGCACCTGCACGATGGCTTAGCAAATTTAAATTAGTTTCTTTAAACAAGCAATAAGAAAGTTGTCAATGAGTTAAAACCAAGTAAGATGGAAATAGTGTCAATATGACTCTAGTTCACTAAATTCTGTGTGATTTTAAAGCTGATTAGCAAAGCTAATATTCCTTTAGTAATTGACTTTCATGTATGGAAGAATGACTTATGTAACAGCGAGCTAGTGCTTTTGCTAGCCAGTTTTAAAATGTTACATGTGCACACACCTCATAACTAATACATGCTTTCCAGTGAGAATTACATCATAGGTCGAAAGAAAATAAATGCATCCATGGTTCTTAAATGTTATATAATCTAGGAACTTCATAACTTCCTAGTTACATAATCTGAAGTCATTATATAAGCTCATGACTCCTTACAAGGGGGAAAAAGTTATATTTCATATAGAAATTCAATAAAATGCTTGGATTAAAAACAGGGTGTGTGTGTGTGTGTGTGTGTGTGTGTGTGTGTAATTTTGCAAATACACAAATACTTAAGTACGAGTTAGAATTATTCTGACATCTTTCTGGCTACGTTCCTTATAGTGAACGTGTAGGTCTCCTTTCAATTCCAGAACATCAAAAGCTGTGATCTGTGCCAGCCCAAAGCTAGGCACAGGATTTCCTGTCACAGGGAATGTACTGCACCCTGTCAGCCTTTCCTTCTATTCCAGGCCTTGGACTCTGCTCGAGTGGCCTTTTATGCTCATCCTCTGAATCGGTTGCTTGAAGAGGCAGCATCTGTTGATAACTTCCAAGATGTGTAGCGTTTGGCTTTCAGACTGGCAGTCCTGAGAAATTTCTGTCCTTAGCCATGGCTGCCTCTGTCCTGACTCAAGTTTTTGATTCTTCTTCTTCTTCCAATTACTCATCATGGGATCCAACTCCCTTATTGAGAAAGAAGTTCAAGAGATGAGGGAAGATCAGTCTCTGAGGATCTTGTCGCCAGACCTGACTGTGTCTCTTACTTTACTGCCTAGCATCTCATTTGAAGTCAGATACCTGTCCAAGCAGGTATAAGCTGACATACACTCACTGTCTTTGAAATGCAAGTACAGTTTGCTCAAATCCCTCCCCATTTGTAGTGCAAATTAGAGTCCTCAATAGCAATTTGGTGGGGATGGGCTTTGGGAGATACAGATCTGGTCTTTTCTACCTTATTTGAAGTGTGGCATGGGACATCTGGATGGCTTAGTTAAGTGTCCAACCTTTGATTTCGGCTCAGGACATGATCTCAGTGTGGTGAGATCAAGCCCTGTGTTGTTGGGCTCTGGGCTCAGTGTGGAGTCTGCTTCGGGTTTTCTCTCTCCTTCTGCCCCTCCCCCATTCACACACACTTGAGCTTTCTCTTTCTCATTCCTTCTCTCTCAAAATAAATAAATAAAATCTTAAAAAAAAAGTGTGGCTTAATTTTCTATCCTGTGCCTGTTACTATGTATTAAAGGCAAGGAAACAGATGTTTTTTCGGATTTTCTTCTTGCCAATGTCAACCATATAGGACATGTGCATTTGTGGCAGACTTTTTTTTTTAAAGATTTTATTATTATTATTATTATTATTATTTTAGAGAAAGAGAGCACGAGTGAGGGGTCAGAAAGAGCAGCAGAGGGAGAGGGAGATGCAGGCTCCCCATTGATCAGGGAGCCCAGTGCTTGTGGGATTTGATCCCAGGACCCTGGGATCAAGTCCTGAGCCAAAGGCAGTTGCTTAACCGATTGAGGCATCCAGGTGCCCCACTGGTGGCACACTTAAATGTGTGGGGCAGCAAGAAATTTTGCTTAGCCTGCTGTTTCTGTCTGAGATTCCTCCTCTTTCTGACAGCCCCCACCCTACTGCGCAAGTGTAATTCAGCAAACATTTAAAAACATCAGATTATCCCTTTACCTTCATTTTGTTTTGGGTCCCCATTTCGGCTTCTTTGAAGTATGTTTCCTCTATTCTAGGTCCTAGCTTGTGAAGTTATTTTTCTCCCTCATCAGCCAGTCTTTAAGAGGAGCAAGGTAGAAATGTGTTTGTTTTACCACTGGTTTGAGCACATCACCTAAGAAGGCAGAAAAGGGCTCCTTTTCTACTTTTGGAATTAAGTAACCTGTTTTTGTTTGTGTGTTGGCTTGTTTTGCCTTTACAAATCCACCTGATTGTTGAGTCTTTCAGATGATGGACCTGCGGGCCCCTGCCTAAGCAAGGTGCTTCCCTGGCTGCCTCAGGTTTGCTAGCCTGGATGGCCGGTCCTGGTGCTGTAAATGTGGCACTGGGAGGAAACATTCTCTATAGGCCCTTGGTTTCCCAGAAACATGTTTTTAGGGAAAAGTTAGCAAAAAAAAATGTTATGCTGAAAGTTACTGAAGACTTGCTTTATTATCTTTTTTTTTTTTTTTTTTAGATTTTATTTATTTATTTGACAGAGAGAAACACAGCTAGGGAGGGAACACAAGCAGAGGGAGTGAGAGAGGGAGAAGCAGGCTTCCTGCTGAGCAGGGAGCCCAGGGGCTGAACCCAAGGCAGAAGCTTTAATGCCTGAGCCACCCAGGTGCCCCTTTATTACCATTTCTACTGATGCTTCTTAACAGTGTTGCAGGGAATGGTTATACACTCAGTGCATTAAAAATGGCCTTTATAAGTGGGGCTATCAAGACCTACTTTAATGTAGTTGTCAGTGTTGTTTCTACATATAAAATTTAATTATTTAAAAAATTTCTACCGTTTTCTCATATCCACTGTTAGGATCTGCTTTGATAATATGATTTTCATTAAACTGAAATTTACTAGTTTGATCAACTCTTTTCTTCCTTTTAAAATTCGGTCTTTGCAACATTAAATGGGAAGACTTAGAAGTAAAATGAGATTAGATGACAAGCATATCTATTTTCATTCAGATAAGACTATAATAATGGGTTTAATCTTTCAACCTGTTTCAATATTAATTTTGATATTTCAATGTTAATAATAAAGTCAATATTAGTAATAAAGTAAAAATAACAACTATCACTGATTGAACACCTACCAAGTCAGGCATTGGATTATGTGAGTTGTATAATTTATCTCGCTCTCAGAAATAACAATTTTGTGGGGTGAACATCTCACCTCAGCTGCAGAAACAGAAACTCGGAGAATATTGTGTGGTTCCATAATGTCAGGTTCCCTGACTAGGATTTGTGTCTGCACTTTAGCAGCTGGTAGTTCATTGTCTTAGAGTTCCTAGACTAGAACTCTGGACCTGTTGTTGTGTGCTCAGACAACACATGCATGGGTGGAGCATATAAGTAGTTACATCTCTTTGATTTAGCAGCTGATGTTTTTATTCCATGTCATATGCCCCTGTGCAGCCGCCATCCATCCTGTGTCTATACACCAAAACAAAACGGATTGTATTTTCTTTGGAACAATTGGAGTGGCCTCCCTTCTTCCCTCCTGCCTCCCCGCCACACCTTGGTCATTATCTTAAGAATATACATTACCAGGGAATGTTCTGCAGTTACTTCTTCAGGCTGAATAACTCAATTGATGGTAAATATCTTTTCATCTGTCTATAAAAGAACAAGTTTACCCCAGGGAAAATCAGATCTTCAGGTTGTTGTTATATAAAATGAAACTTTTTCCTCCTAGAATTTGGCAGAGTTGAGTCTAGGAGGAAAAGAGTATGTGTGTGGGTGGGAGGTGGAGAAAATGTGAAGAAGTTAACTGAGAATTGTAAGCAACTGATTAAAAAAGCAAGTGTACATGCTATTCTTACAGAGCTCTACAACTGTTTCTCACTAATATTAATGTTGGCCTTTAAAAGATGATAGAATTTGATATTCTTTTCATTACAAAACTCCACTGAATTTTACTGAGAGAAACTGGAATTTTCCATGGGATAGTAACAGAATATTTTAAACAAAATCAAAATGCTAAATTTTGGCTATATTTTATGCAGTTACTTTTCTTGAAGAAGCTGAATGCATTAAGTGTACAAAGTCTAACCAGGTAGATGATTAAAGTGGTTTCCATACTTACCAATTATAAGAGGATTCACAGCAAAGTTCTACTAAAAAGTAGATCCCTTCTTATACTGAATATATACTTTTTAGAAACTGGCCATATTTATTTAGCAGCACATGTGAATGGTATCATTTAACAGCTTCTTAACCAACTAATAAACTACTAATGTATAGGGAGATTAGATGGATAATCATGTAGTTAAAATAAGAATAACCTTTAATTCTTAATTTATGAATCACTGAAAATAAGACTTTGTGAAACAATCACCAGTCCTTAAAGCAGTGCCTTGTGCAAGTAGGTGTTCTAAAATATTTTATAAGAGCATGTGTGAATGCATGGCAACATGTGTGACTGGCCTGGATCAATGAGCTGCTGTGTGGATCCATAAGCCCAACACCTCCTTCTGCTGCCATTGCAGTTCTTCTTCTTCTCTTCCCCGTCTCCTTACTCTGATATACTTGGATTCATGCTTAGAGAACCTGCTGGCTTGAAACTAGAGTATAATCCCAGGCACAAAATTCAGATAGATTTTGGTGGAGATTTATGTTAAGGTGGGGGGAGGTGTTGGTAGAGTAGCCCGATTTTCACCTGGAATAGCCTCAGCTCCCTAGACAGTCTGATGCCATGGGGTCTAGCTTGCTGCTGTGGCTTGTTGCCCATGTAGCTATTACTGTTATTCTCTCAGTGACTTGCTTACCCACCTTTTGAGATTTAGTTAAAGCTAAATGAGTCAAAATGGCTAATTGGCCACTGAGGTTGATGAAGGGTTAGTCATTCTGACCTTGTGAATATGTGTCTGGCTGGTGTTGATTGTCCTGGAAAGACTTCTACTGACATAAAGATCTTTCACTGTAGTATAGGTAATGGTTAAGAGCCTGATGTCTTCATCCAGCCCTGCATATATTGAACTCCTGGCTTAGTTATTGATCGATGGTGAAACAGTGGATAGTGGGCTTACTATAAACTTCTAGATAAAATGGGAATTCATGTAGTAGTTACTTCTTAGGGGAGTTGTATTGATGTCTGCCTTAGAAAGGAGAAGCTATGCTTCCATCCATGGAAGTGTTGTCACTGCTCTGCACAGGAGTCTGGACAAAATTGAGGACGATTTTAACATGTGGCTAGGGCCATATTTAATTATTCGTCTGTCACTGCCTTTCGTCATCTGCAACTATTAGGGAGCAAACACCCTTTCTTTGTGACTTGCCAGCTTGGCAGGGACTTTGAGTCACTGTTTCCATCCAGGTGCCAGTGTTTAATTAAACTCTTCAGTGTCTGTGATCATTACGATAAAAATGTTCATTCCGGAAAAGTTTGAAAATGCTTTCTGGTTAGAATGAGATTTTTGGCATGCTTTGATTGTGGTCTTTGGCTATAAATTCCTGAAATGCTGACATGGTTGAATTTATTTTGTTTAAATACAATTGCTAACATTTCCAAGTGTCCATATGGACTCGATAAATACTTGCTTCTGCTTACTATATATGTGAACTGGACGAAGAAGAATTATTATGATTTGGGGAATCCTGAACATTTTTCCTCATTTAGCTTAATGCTGATGTGAATTGGAAATATTTCTTTGTCCTCATAATTTTGGGGTTTCAAAAGTGTTTGGATTTTCAGGAAATCAGCGGTAACTTTATATTAGCTGAGAAAAGTGAATTTTAAAATTCTCAGTGAAGAGGCAAATGATCCATTTTTTATAGGAAAAACTTTTCCAAGGGCATTTGCTGCCAAGTTGTCTGCGGTGGCTTCAGGCATCACTTGACCTTCTGGCACATCGAGAAATTGTTTTATTTGTCTAAATATTAAATCAATATTTTAGGAAGACTGGGTAGTATATGGTATGTGGTGCAAGGGCAGAAAAACAATCAGCCATGTGTAATTTCCACGTCTGCAAGCAAATTTGGTTTGTGTAACCGTCAGTCAAGCAGATCTTATGGGATGAATTTTCATTCCCTCACTTGTTACATACAAATTCTAGTTCTCTAGTAAATAAATCACAATGGCCATTCTGACAAAAATAGACAATGAAAAATAATATGAGGCTATAGTATATCCACTCTTAAGCAAAAGTAAATTGCTGTTTTGTTTCTTTGATGCTATAAAACAGAAGAAAAACACTTTAATAAAACAGTTTGTCCTAAACATGTGTTCCCTATGATGTGATAGACTCTGTTCTTTTCATGGCTGTTCTTATTTCGGACTGCGGTAGGTACTACCTTTGGTACCTAAAGGCCCCTGTGGTCTCCTGTTTGGATGCCACGGTAGGAAGGTATTTTCTTCTTTTTGCTTTTGTTCCTGGAACCAATCACCCTCCCTGTCCTCGCTGTTCCACAGGCCGAGGCACCTCAGTGAGGTCCGCGCCCTCCCTGCCGTCGCTGTTCCACAGGCCGAGGCCCCTCAGTGAGCTCTTGGCTCTCCCTGCCCTCGCTGTTCCTCAGGCCGAGGCGCCCTCAGTGAGCTCCTGGCCCTCCCTGCCCTCGCTCTTCCTCAGGCCGAGGCACCTCAGTGAGCTCCGCGCTTCTCTGCCCTCGCTGTTCCTCAGGCCGAGGTGCCTCAGTGATGACATGCTACACACCGTGCATGTGTTTTGATGCCAACCAAGTTTTGCAGGGCGCTATCCTTACATGTACACTTAGGGCCATCTGATGAAGGATTAGTGTTCCTTGTGCCTAACAAGCATGTTCACTAAGATAGGAAAAGAAAGTAAACCTTTTTTTCTTTTTTTTTTTTTAACTACCTGCTGTATCTCTGTCACTGTGCTGGGTCACAGCCACCCCATCAGGTCGGAATTGTCATCCCCATTCATGACTGGGAAACTCTCCAGCTGATAGGTGCTGGTTTCCACACCCGTGTCATTTAGAATCTAAGGCCCACATACCGCATCAGCTACCCCTCACTGGAGTTCATACCGAAGTGAAATATTCAAAGTCAGTAGTGAATATTGCCAGGCTTGGAAAGAAATTCACAGAATTCCAATCTGTTGTCCCAAACTGCACCCTTTGTACCATTAGGTCACTAGACTAAAGGGGAATTTTTTCTTAGCCGGAGCCAAGGTGGACCTAAGATCGCCCTACATCTGTTCCTCTTTCAGTGTTCACGCCTCAGGTGCATAAGCCAGAATGCAGCAGTTATTCCTGACCCTTCTTTCTCTCACCACCCATATTTCATCAGGACTGAGCGCTGTTGATTCATTGCTGTGTCAGTGGAAGGAACGCCCGCAGTTCACATTTTGACGCCTGGGAAAGGAAACCTGGTGGGGCAGGGGCTGGAGTGGGAGAGGATTGGGCTGAGACCCTCAGACTATCACACATCTGACAACACCTCAGCATGAGCACTGAAACGAAAGCTGTCTTTACAGAATTCCTGTTTTGAGCAGAAATGACAACACCAGCATGAGCACTGAAACGAAAGCTGTCTTTACAGAATTCCTGTTTTGAGCAGAAATGACAAGATCCTACTATGCTTCTGTGCTCAGTCCTTGGCTGGGAGCTGCTGGGGAGGAGTGTGGCCTGCCCTTAAGAGCTGCGGTGAATCCTGCAGGTGTGCAGTTGGAGACAGCCCGCGGGCACCCTCAGCAGCCCCCAGCACTATCCCAGTCTGTTCATCCGTAGCTGGTACTCTGGTGGGTCCCTGTTTGGGTTCCACTCTCACTCATCCACTATGCTACAGCCCTTTGTTTTATTGTGATTTTTAAGACACTGGCTTTATTTGACAAATGCAAGTAAATCTAAAAGTTGCTTCTTGGTCGCAAGAAGCTGGAGGTAAGACTATATTTAAAATGTATTTGTACAGGTCATATTGAAATAAACTGTTTTTGGCAGAATGATGGCTTTTTTGCTAACACATTTTAGGTAACTTGTACACCAAGAAGTAGAGCCCCTAAAATAATTATAACAAAGTACCAAATGGTGGCAACAGGAAGAAATTTTTAGTAAATTTTCTCTGGTGAGTTTTATGTTGCATAAGATGTAAAAATTCCAGTCTTATTTAACATGAAAGGACTTATTTCTTTGTTGTTCTTTTCTTTTTTTCTTTTCTGTTACAGTGTTTTCATCAGAAAATATCTGCTATGATACATAAATGGGATCTGTTTTATCCTCATGTAATTCCATATAAGAATTTATTAGTGAATACTATCTTGCACCTCTAGTATTTCTTAGGTAAAGCTAGGAGCATCATAGTACCTGTGTGACAGCTGTGCTTGGGTGACCCCCAGGACACAAGCTGAGCTATGGTCCTATTACATCAGAATTTCAAGGTAATGTCCTTCCATAAAAAGCTTTAGGTATGTCTGCTCTGAAGATCACCAGGCCTCGAGGCTCAGGGAGAAATTCCATAGTGGGTGATAGTTTTTTTTTGCCTCATGTTGCTCTTTGTATTCTCTTGTCTAATGATATAATTGGTGATCTTGTCACATTATTTTAAACTCTTGGGAAAAAAATAAATAAGCCCTTGGGCTGAATTCCAGATGGGACCCTCAATGAGTTGTTCACTGTCTGTCTTTTAGCCTTCCATTCCAACTCACATTAGATCCTGGAGCTGGAGAACAGACTCTAAGAGGGAGTTTTTTGTGCAAGAATTTGTTTGAGGAGTGCCCTTGAGATCAACACCTTTGGGAAGGAAGGCGGAGAAGCACGCCTAACTGGATAGAGGGAGAAGTCCAGCTCAAGGTGGTCCTAGTGATGATCTTTCCTTCCCCTAGTGGAGACCTTGGAGCTGTGCCAAGTGGCCAGGATTTTATGCCTCTGCATTGGGCACTCCCTAAATGCCACTGGAAAAAGGCACAAGCAGGTAGGGTATGTTTCTTCAGCAGAGGAGGCTTATAGTTGATGGCTCTTGGCCTGCAGCACTCCCAGCACCTTCAGGGAATGAGCCGGTCAATCCTCCAGGCAGATCTGCTTGGCTTACCACTTGTGCTCTTCTCCAGCCACACTAGACTTCTCCCTAAAACCTCTGGGCCCACTTGTCTGTTGTTTCTTTCACTTAAACTTCTTGTTCCCCCTACTTTCTTTACTTAACTCCTGTTCATTCTTCAGATCTTATCTTATAGGTTTCTTCACAGTAAAGCTCTTACCAATCAAAACTCTTTGCTAATGCAAATGCAAAGTCCCTTATATTTCTCTTCTATTTGAGCGTCCATCATATCTTCATTCGTTTACTCTCTTTATTCCATGTGTGAATAGGCTGCGAGTGGCACTGGTGGTAGCCTGTCCGTGCCACTGTATCCCTAAGGGTAGGAGCAGGTGGTACATAACAGGTACTCAAGAAACAGATGGTGACTCACTAAAACAGAAGGAATATTAAAATTTTTTGAATTTCTTTTTTGCTTATCAAATATTCCATCTATCATAAAAAAATATTTAAGCAATATGCCGAATCCTGTGGTTACTTTTCTTTTTTTTTCCCCTGTGGTTACTTTTCATACTTGCTTTTCAACACTCCTTCGAGTGTAGCATGCTATTTTTTTTTCTTGAATTTCTTATTTTTGTGAAAAATCAAGTGCCATGTAAACTAGGTGAGTCATCACATAATACCAGTCAGTTTGGAGTATTTATGACTGACTAAATTTGCCTAAGATTTGAGAAACACTGCAATGCTATCTTTCTCTTGAATATCTCTGTAATTCTTTGCTGCATTTTCAGGAAGTATAAACAAGCAGACATATCTTAAAATTATCTCCATTCATGTTAAAAGACTGTATGAAAATAAGTATATATATACAAAATAGTTAAATTCAAGGTTCTTATTATGGTGTAGATTCTTGTGTTACCAGAAGAGTTAATGTTAGAAGGTAGGTGTGGACAGTAAAATACCCCTCAAACTGAGAAGGCAGTTTGAGATGGAAGCAAGCCACTCCGTACGGTTTGCACAGAGTTTTATTCAGGGTAACTTACTGGTAGGGGAGATTGGGCAGGTGGCTGTAGAGCTGTGCAGTTGTTCTCGGCCGTGTCCAGACCTTAGTCCATTGATATTATAAAGCTAGGGGACACACAGAGCTCTTTGTAGTGAGATCAAAGGGTTGGCATGGACCTAATTGATAACTAACCTCAGTTAGATCTCATGGCATCACCTGAGCAACAGGAGGGGGAATTCTGACAAATTCTTAGGAAGCAAAAGAAGCCACTCCCCATTCCGGCCTTGGTGGGCATTTCTAAGGTATGTATATTAATCTCCAAGGGGTGAAGAACACTAGAACACTAGCCTTCTAGAGAGGTCATCAAGTGAACATGAGCAAGATGGAAGGCCAAACATGAAGCCAGTATTGTTGGCACTCTTGCACTTACTAAATCCCAGTGTCCTTCGTTTTCCATTATCCGGTACTTGACAAACAGAAGTGAGCTGAGTAGTACAAGGAAAATGTAAGTCAAATTACCATGTTCATGTAGGATGAGAAACACTGACATGATTGAAAAGTAAAGAAAATAGACCTGGATTTACAAAACCTTGGTTTATTTAATTTTTCTATACTTTATTTACAAATTGAATTCCTGTCCAACAGTTCTTACATGAAGTACAGGATTTTCTCCCTATTGCTTGTTTTTGAGATACTATAGTTATATTTTAGTTTAACAGGCTCCTGTGTCCGTAGAACTAATCTTCCGTAAATTGAGTTTATAGTTCTGTCAAAATAAGTAGAAAATAGACATATATCCCTTTTAAGGTAATTTTATCCTTTCTCCTTTTCTGAGGAAATAAAAATACTTATGATAATTTCTTTAAGTGCTATAAGAGATTAGTATATAATTCTGAGGTGAATAGCTCCTGTTAAATCCCCCTGGTTAAAGAAGGCTACCCCTTTGAAGGTCACAGTCTGGGCAAATCTTTGGTTATTTGCTCTGTAGAGAAGTTATGCAATCAGCCTACGTTTTTGACACGCTATTGTAGTTTATAGAATATGCACGTCGGCCAAGGAGTCAGAAGATCTGGGTTTGGGTCCTCACCAGACAATGTCTAGCTGAGTTTACTTGACCTTTTTGACCAAATTCCTTGTCTGTAAAATAAGAATAATGACTCCTCCTTCATTGGGTAGCTGTAGAATTTAAATGCAGGAATCTGCTGGGAGTGCCCTGAGGACTTCTGGCACTAGGCCGCCAGTGAATGGTAGCTATTATTATTATGACCAGTGCCTGGAAATAGCATATGTTTTTATTTCCCAATTTCAAAGTTAATTTTTGAAGAAGGTTTATTTCCCCATTGAATTTTAAAAGTTTTGCACATGTATAAAGAAAACAGTGTTACAATTTAGAAATTATATTTTGGAAACTTTTGAGAGTCTTAAAATTTTTTTGGCTGTTCCCCGAAACTCCTTTGACATTTAGAAGTTGTCAAGACACCATCAGGTATTTCAAAATGAGATCAGGTCTGATTCATTTGGATGAATCTAATGATTTCTGAATTTATTTGATTACATTGAGGCTTTCTGTTTCCTGTTTTTCCCTGGAGTGTGTGTGTGTGTGTGTGTGTGTGTCTTGTAAAATCAAGAAGAGTAGATAGTGGGTAGGATTTGGATGAAAAAAACTCTTTAGGAATTAATAATTTCTGAATCACTGTTTATATCTTTTCACTTTTGTTCCTGAGTTTTAATGGCTCCCCAGGACAGAGCAGAGAACAAGAGTCCACAAAAAGAGTGACTAACTCATTGGAAAACCTCATAGAAGAAGTGACCTTTGGGTTGGCTTTGAAGGATGAATTGTTTGCCAGATGGAGAAAGGGACGGGTGTGGGGTGGCTTTTACAGACCAAGAAAGTGACATGGGAAAAGGCAGAGCCTTGAGAGCACGCATATTTCATTAACAGAGAAATTAGCTGTGAACCCTAAAAAATTGCCATGTAAATTCTGTCCCCCGGAACTGTGCAGGAGAGGCCTCACATGGGGGAGGGTGTGTCACGACACTGGGAAAGGAGTTGGGCCAAAGTGAGAGGGGTGTATAGCCTAAGGAATTTGTTCTTTACCTGGAAGTCTGTGCTCATATTTACACCTCGGAAAGATTTTTGGGTGGAGAATGAGCTGAAGAGGTGAGAGAGTAGATGAGTCGTTGGAAGGTGTTGCCTTTAAGCCAGATGACACATGAACTGTGGTGACAGGAATAGGAGCAAAAGACGTCAGAAATGGGACACTTAGGCAATAGAATGGATTTGTAAGAGAAAGATTTTAATTATGTGTGGGATGTACATGATATGTCATGAGCTTTAACCTCATGACAGCCCCATGAAACAGTATTGTGCAACTGATTTTTTTTTTTTAGAAGAAATGCTAATACATTCCTTAAAAAGGGATACTGTATCAGTGGACACTTGGGCTGCTTCCATATCTTGGCTATTGTAAATAATGCCGCAGTAAACACAGGGGTGCATGTATCCTTTCAAATTAGTGTGTTTTTTCCCTTCAGATTTGTATTTTTGTATTCTTTGGGGACATACCCAGTAGTGCGATTATTGGACCATAGGGTAGTTCTACTTTTACTTTTTTGAGGAACCTCCTTACTGTTTCCTACATTGGTTGCACCAGTTTTCATTCCCACCAGCAGTGTACAAGGGTTCCTTTTCTCCACATCCTTACCAGAACCTGCTGTTTCTTGAACTTTTGATTTAAGCCATTCTGGCAGGTGTGAGGTGATTATCTCATTGTGGTTTTCAATGAATAGATAAAGAATATGTGGTGTATATATGTGTATACACAAATACTTTCCAGCCATAAAAAAGAATGAAATCTTGCCATTTGCAGCAACATAGATGCATCTAGAGAGTGTGATGCTAAGTGAAATAAGTCAGTCAAAAAAAGACACATACTCATGAAGAATTTAAGAAACAAGCAAGCAAAGTAAAAAAAAAAAAATGACAAACTGAAAAACTGGCTAAACTGTGGAGAACAGAGGGCTACCAGAGGGGAGGTGGTTGAGGGGGATAGGTGAAATAGGTGAAGGGGCCACAGCAACTTCTTTCAAGACACGTCTCCAAAGGCAAAGGAGACAAAAGCGAAAATGAACTTCTGGGACTTCATCAAAATAAAAAGCTTCTGTACAGCAAAGGAAACAGTCAACAAAACAAAGAGGCAACCCACAGAATGGGAGAAGATATTTGCAAATGACACTACAGACAAAGGGCTGGTATCCAAGATCTAT
>PITA01013228.1:0-58751 GCA_004023965.1 Spilogale gracilis
AAATAAATAAAATCTTTTAAAAAAAAAAAGAGCAAATCTTTTTAAGATTTGAGAGAGAGGGTGAACGTGAGCAGGTGGGCAGGGGAGAGGCAGTGGGAGAGAAAGAGGAACAGACTCCCTGCTGAGCAAGGAGCCCAAGGCAGAGCTCAATCTCAAGACCCTGAGGCCATGAACTGAGCCAAGAGTCAGAAGCTTAACTGACTGAGCCACCTAGGTGCCCTAAAAAGAGCCAATCTTTAAAGTTTCCATCACAAGGTAAAAATATATATGGCCACAGATGTTAATTTACTGCGACCATTTTGCAACATACACAAGTAAGGAGTCATTACACTGTAGGCCTGAAACTAACATGTTACAGGTCACTTATACCTCCATTAAAAAATCATACACATCATGTCTTTCCAAAAAAAAAAAGAAAGAAAAAAGACAGCCTTCTTGGGTGGATTTGTATCTTGGCACCTATCACAGGGTATTATAGCTAATACTACCTTGTTCTCTATTAATTACTGTATAACAAGCCACCCAAAACATAGTGATTTGAAACAATCATTTATTGTTCTCATAATTCTGTGGATTTGTCAATCTGGGATTCATCTGGGATCACTCATGTGTCCACAGTCATCTGACCATCCCACTGAAGTCCAAGACAGCTTGGGTCACATGTCTGGAATATGTGCACTGCTTTCCCCACAAGGCCTTTCATCCTCCAGCAAGCTAGACTAGATTCTTCATAACCAGAAGGTCTCACAGTGTCAATGGACAAATCCCAATATGGAGGCACTGATAATCACCGAGCCTCTGCATGGGTGCTGCTTCCTAATGTCCCATGGGCCCAAACAAGTCGTATCACCAAATCCAGCGGAAACGGTTGGGGGGGGGAGGGCGCGTTTAGGGGTTAAGGGAGAAAGTCCACATAAATGCAGGAATAGGGGCGCTTGGGTGGCTCAGTTGGTTAAGCGACTGCCTTCGGCTCAGGTCATGATCCCGGAGACCCAGGATCGAGTCCCACATCGGGCTCCCTGCTTGGCGGGAAGCCTGCTTCTCCCTCTCTCACTCCCTCTGCTTATGTTCCCTCTCTGGCTGTGTTTCTCTCTGTCAAATAAAATCAATCAATCAATCAATCAATGCAGGAATACCCGAAGGTTGATTTATCATAAAAATGGACCACAACGCACTATAAATTTAAGAATTTAGGATACTGGGCACCTGGGTGGCTCAGTCGTTAAGCATCTGCCTTTGGCTCAGGTCATGATTCCAGGGTTCTAGGACCCAGTCCCATAACAGGCACCCTGCTCAGCAGGAAACCTGTGTCTCCCTCTCCCACCCCTCCTGCTTGTGTTCCCTCTCTCGCTGTGTCTCTGGCAAATAAATAAAATCTTTGAAATAAAAAAAGAACTTAAGATATCAATAGTATTCCCAACACCTAGTGGTTGCCTAATATCCGCAGTCCATAACTCACACCTGGACAGTAGTACTCCCTAGGGAGAAGTTTATAAATTCTAGACATTTTGGGTGTTCTAGTGAAACAGAGTCTGAGGATACACCTTTGAAACATATATTGTTTTATTATAAATTATGTACCTTGTATTTTTCCTTTATATGTAGTTTGACCATTTTGTTGATTTTTATAAACATCTCAAGTGCAAATAGATTTTATCCATGAGTTTTAAGGGTAGTAAAGTTACACTACAAAATACTTGGTAGACAAGCAGTGTTGGGGTCCGATATTTCTGAAACTGACTTCAGTTTGAATATTGAAGGACTAGCCTTCAGTTATTTGCAGACCCTGCTAGCCGGACTGTCACTGAACTACTTTTTCAAAAGTTACTGGTAATTTTTATTTCTGTGTGACACTGTGGGACAAAACATGGTGGGTGTTTGGTGGTGGGAGTGTCTCATGCTTCAGGAAACAGTGCAAAAATCACAAAACCTTACTTTGCCAGACCCACCTCTTCTCCAAGACCCGCAAACTCTTTCAACCACCTGCCTTACCGTGGTGAATTTACTTCTAGATTATTGTTCGAACTGTGAACTTATCATCCAACAAACAATACACGGGATTCCTTTCCAGTTCGCGAGTGTAACAGAACAGATGGTGCGGTCCGCGATCCCCCAGCTGGAAGGGACCCGGGTTGCGCTGGGCACACAGTAGGAGCACCATAAACGTTGACTGAGTTCATTGCGGCGGTTGACTGGAAGCCATCCCTTCACCAGGCAGTATCCTTATCTCTCAACAAGCCCACACCCCTAGCCCGAGAGGCGGAGAGCTCGGAGCAGATGGCGACTCCAGGGTGCCAGGTGTGCAGGTCGGACGGCGCGGTACCGGGCACTGAGCGCTTTGGTCCCGGCCCCACCCCTACCCCACCCCTCCCAGGAGGTCTGCGCCACACGTGCTGTTAGGCCGCGGCGGGATCCCGGGACGGGAGGCATGAGAGCTCGGAGACCCGGTGCCTGGCAGAGCCCATGCGTCCTGGCCCCGCTGCGGGCCACGCACCCGCCTGTCTTTTCTGACCGCGTCAGTTGGCCGCCGGAATTTCTCCCTGCCTTTCCACCGCCCCTCTCTTTGCAACCGAGAGCCTTTCTTCCTCCCCGTCCTCTCCTCCCTTTCTCTTACCTGACCTTTGCTTCGCCGGCCTCTGCCCACTCCCCAGCGGCTTTCCCCTCCGTGGCCGACGCGCCCGCCCTGTCCGCCCTCGCACGACCTCCAACTGCAGGCCAGCCGGTTCGCTAACGCTGGCTTGCTGTTGCTCTCGTTTAAAAGCGTTTTTCCATAAGTAAAATCAGCCGATTTCCCCAACAGGCTTCAGCTGTAATCGCTCCGACCTGGCTGTTGGGGGTGGGGAGGCCGTGGGTGTGCTCGCATCCACACCGCCTGGTAGGGTCGCTGGGATAGTTTCGGGGCGCCCGGGGCGGGGGGAGTAGGTTCCCCCCACCCGGGAACTTACTCTCATACCTGGCTATTTCAGCTGCCTGCGGAAAGTCAGAGACCCACGAACGCAAAGGAGACAAAGCGAGCCGAACCCCTACTGCTTCTAAGTAACGGCGCCCAGGGCGCAGCCTCCGCCAGTCCTCTGCCCGCCAGAACTCCCTCCTCTCCACCCTGAAACCTGGGGCTGAATCACGGGGGCCGCCGCTGCACCCCTTGGCGAAATGCTGCTCCCCCCTCCCCGCGATTGGTGAGGGGCGAGAGAGGGCACGGGCACTCCTGCCCCCTCCGAAGTCCCTAGGGAGGGGACCCTTGAGGGTTCAGGTGCAAGCGATGGTCAACCTCCGCCCCCGCCCTCTGGCGTTCTCCTCGCTGAGCCCGCCGCGCGCTCGCCCGGCTCGGCCGCCCGGAAAAGCCAGGCGGCCTCAGCCTGCAGGCACCGGGGCGGGGATGCCAGCCCCTGTCCTCGTGTCGCCGGCCGGCCGGGGCGTGGGCGCCGCGCGCGCACAGAGCAAGCACGTAGGCGTGCGGAGCGGAGGTCGTGGGCACGCGGGAGGAGGGGACGCAGTGGCTCTCGGTTCCGATCACTGGGGAACCGGGCACCGCCGTGGGGGCGGGGCCAGCTCGCGGGCGGAGGAGCGGCGTGGGGGGCACCCCTCCCCCGCAGCCCCGGCGGGCCGCAATTTCAAAGGAGGGACGGGAGCGCGCGCGCGTGTGCCCTGCTCCTTCCCGGGTCCTAAAACCTCAACGGAAGACGGGTGTTAAAATGCTGCTGACAGGATCGCCTGAAACATGTTTACAGTAGGAAAGACTTTCCTCCAAAAGCGCCGCCTGAGTCGACCCCAATTTATTTCCTCCCTGCGACTGTAATCGAAAGGCGAGGCGCGGCCGCGGCGGCGGAAGGAGGCTGAGCGCCAAGAATCGTCGCCGCGTCCCCGTCGAGCTCAGCGCGGGGGCAGTGCGGTGCCCGCGCCACCGAGCGCCGCGTCCCCGACCGAGGGAAACCATTTTTTAAGGAGGAGGGGGTGGCCTTTGCTTGTCCTTAAGTCGTGCGCGCCGTTTCTCCAAAGCCGCTGTCCAAAGCGGAGCGCGGCCGGCCGGGAAACTGAGTTGCGACTGGTTCGTGCCTCTGCAGCTAGACGATACGGACGTGGTAACTGATAAGCTCCCGGGTTCAGTTACCGTGTCCAAACGGGAGGCTAGCCTTGGCCTCTGCAGTCTCCGCGAGCATCTGCCAAGCGAACAGGACACGGCGGTTGGTTGCCTTAAGTTTTGATTTACGGAGGGGTGGGGGGAATCATCTGAATTCGCCGACACACCCTATTAACCGCTGATCATTTAAACTGCTACCCAAGGAAAGCAGAGTAGTAAAGGACGACTGGGGATCGGGAGGAGGAGGGGAAGAAGTCGGACCATCCCCACGTTTTCCCACATCTCCTAGCAGGCGCAGGGAGGCTCAGCACTGCCACCTGGCGGCTGCTTCTCCCCAGATTGGGAGTCCGAGGGCCGCCAAGCAAACCCCCACTCCGGGTGGGTGTGTCTCGCGGGGGCCTTGAGAAAAGGAGCAGAAAAGCTAGAATTCCAGCTTCAGATCTACGTGACCCAGGCAGAAATTCGTTTTCTGCTTGTAGTCGTGAAAAAATGGAAAGAAAAGGAAAAAAAGTTGGCATTGCCATAAAATGCTTACTTAATCCTAGCAGGGGCTTCTCAGTGGTTAGGAGGAAGAGAGACAGTGGTAAAAATGATTAAGACATTCTTTGCCTCTCAGCTTATTCTAAGAGTAAAAATAAATCATGGATTTCATGTTGCTCCAGACTCCCTATTTTAGGATTTTCTAAATAAGAGTTACTTCCATATGTTATTTTTCAATACAAACCCTGAAAGGGAAGTCCAGTTCTAATACAATTTCATGAGCCCAAAAAGGATGAAGGGGAAGTTGTATTTGCCCACTTGATTGAGAAGTAAATCAGCCTCCGTTGGAGGGTTCTTTTCCCTCAAGTGTGGAACTGAAAACCCTGGGCCTTTCAGTTGACAAAGTCCAATGACATCAAATTTCCCAGGGCTGCTTCCCCGCCTGCTAAAGTAACAAAGACCGGGGAGGGGGGGAGGGGGGTCCCCACCCCCTCTATTTCATTTGAACTGAATACTTGTCAGGTTAGACCAGCTCCCACAGTCATGGTTTCTATAGCCAAGGCAAGGCAAAAATCCTGCAAATCAGTGCAAATCCAGGAGATTTGTTAAACTAATTTCCCTTCAGTAGCCCCCCAATGCTATAGGAATATATTAAGCAGTGGGACAGAATCTTATTTCCATTTATACCCCATACCATTTTATGGATGTGAGATTTTATGTTGTACAGGTGTGTGAGAGCAGATGAATTAAGAGATATTACCTCCCAAACAATTCCATTATTTAATGGAAAATAAGATAATTTACCTTCATTCAAAATTTGAAATGTCTAACATCAGTGCCAATATAGACAATTAGTTTATTATTCTAAAACAGAATATTTTTTTTTGCAAAATTATCTTGGTTTACTGTTAATATGGCTTAAAGAGTAGCATTAAGAATTACTTCATGTACTGCAAAGCCAGCAGAGGGAACAGTGAGTACTGATTTAGTAGGGGCCACCAAATATCTGGTATTTGGGGGAAAAAATGTCAGTAAAGAAGAACTGGTTACAAAGCATATCAAGTTAGGTAATGAGAACACAGAAAGCTTTTCTCATTACTTGGTATTCAGAGGCCCAGGACATTCCAACATGCACGTGTTTACTGTGTGAGAAAGATGGACTTTAAGAAAAGCCATTTGTCAATGTTTTCTTACATTTGAAAAGAAATACTCACATAGAAGAACAAACCTATTTTAAGAGGCTAAGCATTCATATATACTATAACCATAAAGCCATTGAAAATTTCTAATACCATATTTCTTCCATTCTAAGCACTTGTCCTTTTCATTTTCAACACCTCTGGAAGAAGGAGAGGTCTTACAACCAGGGGTATGTCAATGTCTCGTTGGCAGTTTTCCTTCCTTAGTTGCGTGTAACAATGGTGTCTTAAAATCCACCGGATTTGTTAAAATACAGAAAATACATCTCACAATAGAAATAGGCCAGTGTCTATTTTTTTTTTTTTTAGTCTCTACTTTAAAAAAAAAACAAGCAAAAAAACCTGTGTGCAGGGCTCCTGGCTGGCTCAGTCAGTGGGGCCCGCGATTCTTGACCTTGGGGTTGTGAGTTCAAGCCCCACAATGGGTGTAAAGATTACTTAAAAATAAAAATCTTGGGGCGCCTGGGGGCTCAGTTGGTTAGGTGACTGCCTTCGGCTCAGGTCATGATCCTGGAGACCTGGGATCGAGTCCCACATCGGGCTCCCTGCTCGGCGGGAAGCCTGCTTTTCCCTCTCTCACTCCCCCTGCTTGTGTTCCCTCTCTGGCTGTGTTTCTCTCTGTCAAATAAATAAAATCTTTAAAAAAATAAAAATTAAAATAAAAACAAATAAAAATAAAAATCTTAAAAACAAATAACCTGTGTGTTTTAAGCATAAACAAAATTACTAGGACTGCTTTGATTAAATCCCACCTTCTCCCATCATTTCAGTGGTGGAAGCAAAACTGGTTCTATAAATGTAATCAATTAGATTGACAGTCAACTGTGACTGACTTACCACAAACTAGCTACACACTCAAATCATTAGTTGGTACAAATCCCAAAATAAATACAGTATCTATTCTTTTTTATTCTAGCAAAGATACTGACTTTATAAAGAACAGACTGCTTAGAGTAACTTTTATGTCAGAGCATAACATTTAGGATTGTTCCTGTGTTCTCGTGTACACACCAAAGAAAATAACACAAGATGGCACACCCAACTTTGTTACATGCAAAAAAAAAGAAAAAACAAAAAGGTGCTGTGGGTTTTTGTTTGTTTGTGTAAGATTTGTTCCCCTAAAAGAAAAAGTATATAACTTGGGTAGTTAATGGTAAAAAATTATTTGCTTTTATTTGCAAAAACATTCTTGCTTGTGGTTGATCCTTACAGATCCAGTCAGATGTCTCCAAAGGGTGTTCTTTCCAGTAAAATTCTAAATCTGACAACCTGGGCCTCTGGCCAGCCTACATACTTTAAAAGTTTGACAAGATAAATAGAAATCTGCTGCCTACCGCTAGTTTGATCTGAATCAAAAGCTCACTTAATTATGTTGGGTTGGCCCTACCTAACCACCTATCCCTGGCCTGTAGAAAAACAGTTTACTATTATGGTATTAAGAAAGACCAATTTTTACTAGAACTCTAATTTTCACACCATGGAATAGGAGGTAATTTTTGTGGCCAAATAAACATGTATTCTGATTACCTGGCAAATTCTCCACAATACTCTTTACAAAGTTCCTTTCATTTAAATCTTTAAGACCGCAGGCTTGCCTGTTGTTGTCGTTGTATGGTACACACAACATGACCTGAGATTACTTTTCAAATGGTTCGGTCAGTAGGGCATGCTACTCTTGATCTCAAGGACCTGAGTTCAAAAAACAAAAAAATCAGTAACTATCCTCAGCTTGGGTCTCCTGAACAACAACATGCTGGTTCTACTAGAATGAAGGTCTCTGGCATCTGAATTACCAAGAGAAAGATAATAGCATTCACTGAGGGCTCACAATGCATCAGACTCACTGAACCCTCACAACAACCCTATACAAAGCAGCTCTTAGTGTTCCCATGTTATAGATGAGGAGAACTGAGACCTAACCATCTCTGTAGAGTACAAAACCAGTGAGAAGACTAGCATCGAGGTCTAATCTAAACCCAGAGGCTCCACTGTCTTCTGCTACCAATCACACCACATCCTTTTTTTCCCCTTGGCCTTGGCCTTCTGGCTCAATTTGATTCAAGTAACATAGAAGTAACACAGGAGGAATATACAGGAGAAAATATACATAAAGGAAAGAAGTACGAGGGTTTGGGGATAGGGAGAAAGAGAGTGCAGCAATCTTTAATTTTGAAAATGGGGAAAACAAATATTTAGAAAGTAAAAACAAATCCTTTACTCAACATTACCATACAATACGAAACTATGGAAATTCTCCCCTTGAGTTAAGTAGGCAACACTCTGTAATGGAAAGCTCCTCTGTTTGGGCTATCCAGGATTTATAGGGGAGTTTAAATCATTAAATAAGCATAGTTAACCCCTGTTTGGTTAAGAGAGCAAGCAATTATTGCAAAAATTCCTCTTCTCTGCCTTCCACAAACAGCACAAAAATTGCTCTGAAGGGATTTACACAATACATCAACATCTGTGCTGTACCTAGAGCTGTTAAAATAATTGTGATGACAGGTGTCTAGGTACCACTTTCTTAATGGTTTTCAATAGCCATTGATTTATTGTTGTGGCTTTCCTTCCCCCTTTTACATCCTTGGCTTTATGAAGGATCCGAGGAACAGATTTTGCACTCGAGGCTGATTCTTTATTCCAGTACTGAAAAGAACTAATAAAAATAATCACTTGGCTTTTAAGCAGAAAGCTTCCATTTACAGTATTTCGCCCTCACCCCCCCCCACTTCCAAGCGCCTTGTTATCTAACATAATGGTTAGAATACATTTCCGTCTCTCCCCTTAATAATTTCATGCATTAACATCCTCTTTACACACCACACACACACACACACACACACACACACACACACAGAGCTAAAGGAAAAAAAGGCAGCAGAAATCTCAGCTGTACTTCTAGCCCTTTTAAAAAGTTTGCTCTGTAAATTGGAATGAGGTCAGATTTGGAGCTTCTCATTGCACGCGGAGATTATTATTGCATCGGGTTCCAAGCCAATGGGAAGCCCGGGGGAGGGGCTTGGCACGAGGGAAGCGTTGGTTACAGCGTCTGATTGGCCGCGGCCAAGACTGTGAAAGGATAAAGAGGCGCGAGGCGGAATTGGGGTCTGCTCTAAGCTGCAGCAAGAGAAACTGTGTGAGGGAAGAGGCCTGTTTCGCTCCGGGGTCTCTAGTTCTTGCACGCTCTTTAAGAGTCTGCATTAGAGGAACTCTGCCATTACCAGCTCCCTTCTTGCAGAAGGGAGGGGAAAACATACATTTATTCATGCCAGTCTGTTGCACGAAGGCTTTTTGGCTTCCTACCTTGCAACAAAATAATTGCACAAACTCCTTAGTGCCGATTCCGCCCACAGAGAGTCCTGGAGCCAGAGTCTTTTTTGCTTTGCATTGTAGGAAAGGGACTAAGTGATAGAGACTATGTCGCTTTCCTGAGCTCCTGAGAGCACTCGTGAACTGGAACCAACTGCTTAAGGGGAAGGAAAAAAAAAAAAAAAAAAAAAAAGAATTGCCTGGGAGGCGGCGAGAAACTTGCATTGGAAGCTTCAGCAGCCAGCATTCAAGAAACTCCTCTCCACTTTAGCACGGTCTCCAGACTCAGAGCCGAGAGACAGAGCAAACTGCGGCGCGGTGAGAGAGAGAAAGAGCGAGAAGCAGAGGGAGGGAGAGGCTCTCCAGCCTGGGAACTATAACTCTCTCTGCAAGAAGCAGAGTACTCCTTCCCCGCACCTTTTGGAGACTTTTCTCTCTGCGCCCACCACCGCCCCGGCGAGGAGTGGAGGGGCTCGCACGGCCGCCGTGCGCGTCCTCCCGCTCGGCGTGTGCTTGGCCCCGGGAGCCGGGAGGGCCCAGCGATCGCGCCGCGGCGGCCGGAGGGTGTGAGCGCGCGTGGGCGCCCGCCGAGCCGGGGCCATGGTGCAGCAAACCAACAACGCCGAGAACACGGAAGCGCTGCTGGCCGGCGAGAGCTCGGACTCGGGCGCCGGCCTCGAGCTGGGCATCGCCTCCTCCCCCACGCCCGGCTCCACCGCCTCCACCGGCGGCAAGGCCGACGACCCGAGTTGGTGCAAGACGCCGAGCGGGCACATCAAGCGGCCCATGAACGCCTTCATGGTGTGGTCGCAGATCGAGCGGCGCAAGATCATGGAGCAGTCGCCCGACATGCACAACGCCGAGATCTCCAAGCGGCTGGGCAAACGCTGGAAGCTGCTCAAAGACAGCGACAAGATCCCTTTCATTCGGGAGGCGGAGCGGCTGCGCCTCAAGCACATGGCTGACTACCCCGACTACAAGTACCGGCCCAGGAAGAAGGTGAAGTCCGGCAACGCCAACTCCGGCTCCTCGGCCGCCGCCTCGTCCAAGCCCGGGGAGAAGGGAGACAAGGTCGGTGGCGGGGGCGGCCATGGGGGCGGCGGCGGTGGCGGGAGCGGCAACGCGGGGGGAGGAGGCGGCGGCGCGAGCGGCGGCGGCGCCAACTCCAAACCCGCGCAGAAAAAGAGCTGCGGCTCCAAAGTGGCGGGCGGCGCGGGCGGCGGGGTCAGCAAACCGCACGCCAAGCTCATCCTGGCGGGCGGCGGCGGGAAGGCGGCGGCCGCGGGCGCCTCCTCCTCCTTCGCGGCCGAGCACGCGGGGGCCGCGGCCCTGCTGCCCCTGGGCGCCGCCGCCGCCGCCGACCACCACTCGCTGTACAAGGCGCGGACTCCCAGCGCGGCGGCGGCCTCGGCCTCCACGGCCGCCTCCAGCTCGGCCGGCCTCGCGGCCCCAGGCAAGCACCTGGCCGACAAGAAGGTGAAGCGCGTTTACCTGTTCGGAGGTCTGGGCGCGTCCTCTTCGCCCGTGGGCGGCGTGGGCGCGGGCGCCGACCCCAGCGACCCCCTGGGCCTGTACGAGGAGGGGGGCGCCGGCTGCTCGCCCGAAGGGCCGAGCCTGAGCGGCCGCAGCAGCGCCGCCTCGTCGCCAGCCGCCGGCCGCTCGCCAGCGGACCACCGCAGCTACGCCAGCCTGCGCGCCGCCTCGCCCGCGCCGTCCAGCGCGCCCTCGCACGCGTCCTCGTCGGCCTCGTCCCACTCGTCCTCGTCCTCGTCGTCGGGCTCCTCGTCCTCCGACGACGAGTTCGAAGACGACCTGCTCGACCTGAACCCCAGCTCAAACTTTGAGAGCATGTCCCTGGGCAGTTTCAGCTCGTCGTCGGCGCTGGACCGGGACCTGGATTTTAACTTCGAGCCCGGCTCCGGCTCGCACTTCGAGTTCCCGGACTACTGCACGCCCGAGGTGAGCGAGATGATCTCGGGAGACTGGCTCGAGTCCAGCATCTCCAACCTGGTCTTCACCTACTGACGGGCGCGCGCGGGCTGGGAGAAGAGGGCCGGGGGGCAAGAGAGGAAAAAAGGAAAAAAAAAAAAAAAAGAAGAAGAAGAAGAAGAGAGAGAAGTGGACAGAGAAAGAGGTGGAAGAGAAAAGGGAGAGAAAAAAAGAGAGAGAAAAGGAGAAAAAAAAATGAGCGGGGTCAGCTTCGGCCGCGTTGCATTAGCCAGAGAGAGGAGCGCGGCGGTGTTTTGGGGACCCGCGCTCCCATCCCCCACCTCCCTGGCCGCAGGGACGCGGAGGAGGCGACCGGGAGACGAGGGGCGACCTTTTATTGTTGTTCTTGATGTTGTTGTTGATGGCAAAAAAAGCTACTTGGAGTTTCCTCCCCTTTGCCCGAAGAGACCCCCCCCCCACTTCCAACGAGCTTCCGGACTTGTATGCTGCACCCCCAGCAAGAAGCCGACTTGGTAGTTTTTCTAGAGACTGAAGGAATCTCGTCCCTGTTTTCATCGCCCCCCTTGCTGTTTTTGTTTTATTTTATCTCATTTCTTGGTCAAGAGAGGAGGGAAAAAAAGAAAAAAGAAAAAAGAAAAGAAAGAAACCCAACGCGCCCCTGGGGATTTAGTTCAGCACCCCCGCCACCCCTCCCCCTGAAGAAGACAGAAGGCTCCGGGCGTGGAATTGGACGCACGGCAGATATTTGGGGGATCGCGCAGGCTCGAGCGCCGGGGCAGAGAGACTCCACGCTGGCGGATTCCCGTTTTGTTGGGTTTATCCTCCTTTTCCCCTTTCTTTCCTTTTCCTTTCTTCCTTTCCCCCCCCCCTTGCTCCCCCGCCCCCCGCAGCCGGAGGAGATGCAGAGTGCCGGGAGAGCCGGGTGGGGAGACTGGCGAGGGGCGCGGGGCGAGGCGGGGGGGGGGCCCGCGGAGGAACTGGGACGGATTTGCACGTTCGGGGGCAGGTGGCGCGTCCTGGCGGCCCCCGCACCCCCGAAATCAGTGAGGTGAGACTCCGCGGCCCGCGGGCGTGCAGGAGAGCGGACTGTTTGATGTGGTACCGGGGGCCGTGCAGGGGCGAGTGGTTTCGGGCGGGGGGGAAAAAGAGGTTTTTTTCTTCTCTTAAAATCGGAATCGTGATGGTGTTGGATTATTTCACTGGTGGGGTTAATATAGCATGTTATCCTGTCTATCTTTTAAAGATTTCTGTATAAGACTGTTGAGCAGTTTTTAAAATAGTGTAGGATAATATAAAAAGCAGATAGATGGCGCTATGTTTGATTCCTACAACAAAATTATCACCAGCTTTTTTTCATTCTTAACTCTTTAAAGGATTCAAACGCAACTCAAATCTGTGCTGGACTTTAAGAAAAAAAAAACACAATTCAGGACCAAATTTTTTCTCAGTGTGTATGTGTTTATTCCTTATAGGTGTAAATGAGAAGACGTGTTTTTTTCCCTCACCGATGCTTCATCCTCGTATTTTTTTTTTCCTTGTAAATGTAATCAGATGCCATTTTATATGTGGACGTATTTATACTGGCCAAACTTTTTTTTTTCTTTTGTCCCTTTTTTACTTCAATCTTTGGTTTACTTTCTTTTCTTTTTTACTTTCTTTATTTCTTCCTTCCTTCTTTTCTTTTCTTTTCTTTATTTTATTATTTTTTTTTTGGTAGTTTGTTGTTACCCACGCCATTTTACGTCTCCTTCACTGAAGGGCTAGAGTTTTAACTTTTAATTTTTTATATTTAAATGTAGACTTTTGACACTTTTAAAAAACAAAAAAAGACAAGAGAGATGAAAACGTTTGATTATTTTCTCAGTGTATTTTTGTAAAAAATATATAAAGGGGGTGTTAATCGGTGTAAATCGCTGTTTGGATTTCCTGATTTTATAATAGGGCGGCTGGTTAATATCTCACACAGTTTAAAGAATCAGCCCCTAATTTCTCCATGTTTACACTTCAATCTGCAGGCTTCTTAAAGTGACAGTATCCCTTAACCTGCCACCAGTGTCCACCTTTCGACCCCAGTCTTACAAAAAGGGGAGGAGAATTAGCCAAACACTGTTAGACTTTCAAGAAAAGACAAATTTTTTAAATAAAATACCATTCTGTCCAGAGGCTTTAAAACTGGTGCATTTACAGCAAAAAGGGATTCTGTAGCTTTAACTTGTAAACCACATCTTTTTTGCACTTTTTTTATAAGCAAAAACGTGCCGTTTAAACCACTGGATCTATCTAAATGCCGATTTGAGTTCGCGACACTATGTACTGCGTTTTTCATTCTTGTATTTGACTATTTAATCCTTTCTACTTGTCGCTAAATATAATTGTTTTAGTCTTATGGCATGATGATAGCTTATGTGTTCAGGTTTATAGCTGTTGTGTTTAAAGATTGAAAAAAGTGGAAAACATCTTTGTACATTTAAGTCTGTATTATAATAAGCAAAAAGATTGTGTGTATGTATGTTTAATATAACATGACAGGCACTAGGACGTCTGCCCTTTTAAGGCAGTTCCGTTAAGGGTTTTTGTTTTTAAACTTTTTTTTGCCATCCATCCTGTGCAATATGCCGTGTAGAATATTTGTCTTAAAATTCAAGGCCACAAAAAACAATGTTTTGGGGGAAAAAAGAAAAAAATCATGCCAGCTAATCATGTCAAGTTCACTGCCTGTCAGATTGTTGATATATACCTTCTGTAAATAACTTTTTTTGAGAAGGAAATAAAATCAGCTGGAACTGAACCCTAAATCTTGACTTTTGTCATTATTATATGCTCAGAGCCCGAGATTGGGAGGGCCCTCGTGCCCTACTGGAGGTAAGCTGTCCCACCTGCTTTCGCTCTGAAAAAAGGAGTGACTTCTCCGAGGGCTGTCTTCCTCAGGAATACCAAGTTCCTCCTGGCCAGAGTTGGCCAGCTGCAACGCTGAAATAAGTATGTGTTAACTCCACACGCTTTCCAGGAATTTTCAGAGTTTACCACATTTAAATAAGTGGGCTTTGTCTTGAAATTTTAAAAAGGGGGGGAAGGGCGACACAGCGGATTCTTTACAGATGAAAAGGGGCTGGCTGATCTGTTTTTTCACCTAATGTTCCCAAAACTGCTTTCTCCTTCGCTGGCCCATAGTTACCATCCAGCAGTGGCTAGAATCGTTTTACAAGGATCAAGAACAAATGAGCCCGTGAAATTATCGATATATTGTGGAGGAGGAAGCCATCACTAACGTCAACACGGAGAAGTTGTATACATTTTTCCCTCCGAAGCAGAAAGGCTCGCACGTTGCTAAAAGTCTCCATTTTGTGCCATGCCCGTTTTGTGGGTTCTTAATAAGAGAAATCCAACAATAGGGAGGACCTGCAGAAGTGGGCTTCCTAAGGGCTGAGGAAACCCAGCCCTCCCCCTGGATCTGCATTCAGCTAGGGGAGATTTATACGCCGCTGACACAGCTGTATTCTTGAGGCCTGTAGGCAAGGAGGAAAAAGGCCCATTAGTACTTGGTGTAGAAACTACCAGTTGCTAAGTAGCGGTATTTCCTGTTTACTTGGAGGGTTAACTCTTGCTGTTAACTAGCAAAACCCATCTTCCCTTCCAAAGGCTTGTTAATTAAGGATGTGTACTCCCAAAGTCTTCTGGATTCTTAGCCCTGGAGAGAAAGGGGTTAATGAGCAGCCCTGTTTGGGGATAAACCCTCACGATTGGCCTAGGTGAGGGAGTAGCCTGCATCCTAGAAGAGATTTTTGGACACTAGTACAAAACAAGCACATTTTCCTGTTCAAGAATAGTAACCTCTACCTCCAAAGTAGTATAATTGTTGTGTTTCAACAAGATCACCTCTTTAAAATTATTATAGCTGCCAGCTTCCAATTTTTGTCTTGTATCTTGGTAATATAGTTTTAGTTGCATTTGTGTTCTGCCATGGTAAAAAGATCTTAGGGTCATGGCAGCTTGAGTCTCTTCAAAAACCTTTGTGGGGGGGGCTTTTTAGGAAGTGCTTAAATTTAATTTTTGTTCCTTGTCGTTAAACAGTAATGTGATTGTTTTGTTTTTTTCAGATCCAAAATATCAAAGCCTTGACATAAGTGGATCCTGTGTGATGCATTTTTTACATTTTATTTTGGAGGGTCCTTTCTCTAGGACTGTGCATTTCCTCTTTATTGGCCATGTAAGGACAGAGGCTTTGAATATTTTCTCGAAGGATTTGGATAATGTTCCTTTAAAAATAAAGGCTTAAATGTGCGTGCCTTCCTAGCAGGTGATAGAGGAACAGTGAGAGACATTATTTGTACTTTGCTCTGAAGCAGAAGGAATCCTCCTGTGTTGGGTGGTACGAGGCACATAAAGCTGAGAAATCAAACAGTTTAGTACGGCTCTTTCTTTCAGGACATTTGGATCTGCAGAAAAGAATAAATTTCAGATTTCCTTTTAAGACCTTCAAGCCATTTTTCCTTAAATACAAAATACACTGCTCCATCAGAAATGTGAATCAGTAGTAGACTGCTGATGCAAATGTTGTCACTTCCTAGTTGAGTACCTGTAAGTGCCAAGAAAAAATAACCGAGCCTGTAAGCTGGAAGGGGAGGCTGAGTGCCTAAACTGGCTTCTTGGATGTTTGCTCCAGCTGCTCTGGGGACTGGGATGGGGGTGCTGGGGATGCTCAGGGATTCTGAAGAAAGTGAAAGCAAAGGTTGGGAAGTGGAAGGCAACTTAAGTTACTAAGTATTTCCTGTATTTATAGGGTCCTCATGAATTAGAAACCGTGGTTTGAGGAATGCTAAGGGTCAGAATGTTTAAATCATAAATTTAGAACAATTTAGGGATCCCACGGAGGCATTGGAAAGATTCCTGTGTCCAGGAAAACGAAGAATTCTGCTAGAAATACAAATCATCTTACCCGTTTGGATTTCTCAGGGTGGAAGGTTGGTATGCTTTATTTTTCTTGTGGTTTTGTTGTATGCCTTCTTTTCTTATCATGAAGGCCTAGACACTACTTTTTAAACCCATATTGCTAATATCTATCCTTACCCTCATCCTGGAAAATTTTCTCTGTATATGTTTCTAGATCTTTTACTCAGGCTGTCTTTCAGAAACTAAAGTGGAAAAGGGCATGCATGCTGTTTCAGACTGCTAAGAATCTACCAGGTTCCCCTCTATCCAGGAGAGAATGTGAAATTCAAATGCTGCCCCTTAAGGCTCTTGACCAGATGGTTTTAGCCCACCTTTCCAGTTCTCCAAAACTCCCAATATAGCCACACCAGTCTTTCCCATTTGACTGGAATTCTTGGAGGACGGGGACCAGGCCTTAAGTACTTCTGGTGTCCTCAGATCTACCTTCCCTGGTTCAGATGGGTATAATAAATGTCTAAGTCTGACCTGTTGTCTTTACATTTACATTGTTTCAATGGGGCCTTCAGAGCTTCCAAAATGCTTTTCCATATTAGCCTGCTCTCTACAGCGGCTGAGTAAGTAGGGTCCCTGGACTTAAACCAGGCTCGAAATTCTAGCTCAGGGACTCTGATCAGATTTCTCAGCCTCTTTACACCTCAGTATTCTGTTAAATAGGAAGAATGCTATCTGACACATAAAGCCATTGTGAATATGGAGCAAAATTACTTATGTAGAATTCCGCTGTAATGCCTAGCCTACCATCTGGGCTCCTTCAGTGCTAGTTCCTTACCTTATGGGTGGTTTTAAAAAAAATGGTGTCACGTGTATAAGCTTGCTGGAGTGCCAGCAACATACAAGACCCTAAGTTCTTAAAAAGAAATACCCCCCAAAAAAAGAAAAATACCCCAGCATCCGAGTCTTCCATTCTGCTCCATGAACCCCTACATCAGAATTATCTGGACACTCCTGCTAAGGGCAGAGATTATAAAGATCACCAGACTCAGGTGGGGCCCTAATTAAACCCCCCCCATATATTTGCAGTGTTCCCTAAATTTGAGAATCTCTGCCTCCGTGGCATTTTAACATCTTCTCCCAGTAAGTATGTAGCAAGGGATTATCACTCCCTTTCTTTACATGGAGAAATTGAGTTCTGTGTGGCTCAGTGACTGGTCGGAGGTCAGGGGGTCAGAAGTGAGAGAAAGGGCGCAGAAACTTCTTCCTGAGCCAAGTTCTGATTTTGGTACTAGATGTCTTCACTTCAGTAACAGAGAAACATGTTAGCCAAGACCTGGGGCCTGCGGGCCAGGATTCTGTCAGCCCTCCGACTTGCAGTCCACTTCCCAAGGATACCCTCCTACCATCCTGGTTGAAAGAGCGAGATTAAGCGAGGAGCTCGGTTGAATATATTTATTCTAGTTCAATCAAATGTGCTTGGATAAAAAAAAAATGAACTCAGGTTTGAAAAAAGTAACAGGAGAAGAGAAAGGCATAAATACAGAGAAAGAAACTTCTGCTTGGTTGCCTCAAAGGCAGAGAGATGCCAGCGAGTGAGAAAATTGGAAATTTTTCAGTGGAACGCAGTCAGTCCTTAAGACAGGGCTACAAGCTACCCATTATATCCTAATGAGAATGACCGTTGGCTACAGTTAACTTGAAGGGTTTTATGGTTTCCTGCATGTGTTGTTTTCCTTCTCAAAGTTAAGAAGAAGGAGAAAAAAAAACCCTCACATCACCAAGCGGTATTTCCCCGGGGGGATGTTTGGACAGGCGGCTGCACCCCAGGCTGTGCCTCAGTTTCCCTGGGGGGATGTTTGGCCAGGCCTTGTGCTCCAGGCCGTGCCTCAGTTTCCCTGGGGGGGATGTTTGGCCAGGCCTTGTGCTCCGGGCTGTGCCTCAGTTTCCCTGGGGGGATGTTTGGCCAGGCTGCTGCGCTCCGGGCTGTGCCTCAGTTTCCCTGGGGGGATGTTTGGCCAGGCTGCTGCGCTCCGGGCTGTGCCTCAGTTTCCCTGGGGGGATGTTTGGCCAGGCTGCTGCGCTCCGGGCTGTGCCTCAGTTTCCCTGGGGAGATGTTTGGCCAGGCCTTGTGCTCTGGGCTGTGCCTCAGTTTCCCTGGGGGAATGTTTGGCCAGGCTGCTGCGCTCCAGGCTGTGGGCTGTGCCTCAGTTTACCATGCCGTTCCCTGCATCTGTGTCAGAGGATAACACACTTCACTCATTTTATTTTCTTCCGACACTGATACGGGGTGTTTGGTTGTGGAGGACGGCCAAGCACATCAGGCCCAAGTCAGGTCACGGCTGGAAGATTGACGCAGGGCCTTCCACTCTACCTTGTAGTTTTGTTGTTGTTGAAGGGCAACGTTGTAGCTCATTTGTGCCCCAACACAAAATGCTTTGCATCACTCAGTTTGAGGTGGGTTTTTTTTTCTTAAGGGTAGACCATGACAGAAGAATCAAAAGAAATATCGTGGTCGTTGAGCCTGCTTGGTTCCTTAGATATCTTCTCCTGTGCATAACTCTTTGGACTAGTTTTTAAACACATAACGAATGTGCTGTTTCCTGACACAATCGGCAGTTGAAAGACAGGAGGCAGATGAAAACACGATTATGCTCCGTTCTCGCGCCTGGGGAGTGAATGCCCAACAGGGTCTTCTGCTGATTGGCTCAAGTGTATGGTACACATAACTGCTTTGATAAGACCCAAGCAGCCGAGTCTTATTTAACAATCAATTAGCTCCAATTGCATATGTGGTTAATTGCCACTTTCTTACCAGTGCTTGGCCTAACCTCCCCAGCTCCCACACCTAAAACCTGTGAAAATACTTCTGGATCTCCTGACCTTCATCTTGGCCTCTGCTTTCTCCCTCCCCTTTCCCACACTCCAGATGTGGCCCTTTTATCTCTCTTGTTTGCCAAGCCCCTGAGACACTGAATAATTTATTTGAAGTTCCTGGGAAGTTGTGGGACTTTAGTCTAAAAACTCATTGCACTTTGTTCCTCCCCCTGGCCAGAGTGGGTCCAAAAGCCTGTCCTTTGAAAGAAGGGATGCTAAATACATTTGAGGACTTGCTAACAGTTTTAATTTATGTTGGGGGTGAGCACCCAATGAATCTAAAAGTTGGAGGTGAAAAAAATTGGGGCAGAATGGGGAGGAGGGACGGGTTGGGGGGCGGGTAGGTGTCACTGAAGGTGAAAAGTACTTTGCATTTCCCAAACAGGGTCGCCCAAAGACTATTCCCAGGTAATAGGTGTGCTCTGAACACATTGGTTAGGAGGATCTCCAGTTTTTATTGTTATAACAGCATATTTGTGCAAACATGGGGGAGCTTTTCTTGAGTAGCTCCCAGAAGTGGAATTACTAGGTCTTAGTGCCAGAAACATAAGCTCAGGACAGTTTCCTACCCTAGAGATGGTTAGGTGTGCAGTGGGTGCTGGGGATTTGGGGGAAGAAAAAAAAAATCACTGATAGGTCTAAGTGAACTAAGATTAAAAATTAAAGGGCGCCTGGGTGGCTCAGTGGGTTAAAGCCACTGCCTTCGGCTCAGGTCATGATCTCAGGGTCCTGGGATCTAGGCCCACATCGGGCTATCTGCTCAGCAGGGAGCCTGCTTCCTCCTCTCTCTCTGCCTGCCTCTCTGCCTACTTGTGATCTGTCAAATAAATAAATAAAAATTAAAAAAAAATATTAAAAATTAAACAAACTCAAAAAAGAAAAAAATTGAACCAAATGTTGAAAATAATCCTTTCCCCCACCCCCAAAGAGGGTGGATAGATTATTTTCATCCATAAACAGGAATGCCTGTAAATAATTCTGAGATGATGTTTCTATCACAAGTCTGGGATAGCATACCTGATTTAAAAAACACAACGGTCACAGCAATGGCCTCGATCCCCACCCCATGGTGCCAGGGAATAGGGTCTTTTCCCTCTTCATTAGAATTCACCAGGCTGTTTCTCATTACTGTGTTACTGGCTTCACTCTCCTTAGCCTCTGTGTTCACAAGAAACAGAGGCTCACTCAAGTAACCTAAATCATGGGGTTCTATTTCAAAGAAACACATGACTGTAAGGGAACTAGAAACTTCACGAGAGTTCTGGATGAAATATAAAGTCCATGGCTCTAGTGAGCACCATTAATTACCTAATTACGCATCAAGAAGGTGTGGATATTAATACTGATCAGGTATGCTCTTGCTTTTCCTATGTGTCGTGACGTTCGCCCAATACTAGATTCTTTTTTTTGATTTTTAAACTTTTTTTTTAAATTTATTTGAGAGGCAGAGAGACAGAGCGCAGACGGGGAAGCAGCAGAGGGAGAGAGAGAAGCAGGCTCCCGGGAAGAAGGGAACCTGATATGGGGCTTGATCCTAGGCTTAGAGATCACGACTCAAGCGGAAGGCAGATGCTTAACCCACTGAGCCCCCCAGGCACCCCCAGGACCAAATTCTTGATTCCTTTCTCCTTGTATTATCCTCAAATTCCCTTTTAAAACAGGACTTTGGGGCGCCTGGGTGGCTCAGTGGGTTAAGCAACTGCCTTCGGCTCAGGTCATGATCCCTGAGATCCGGGATGGAGACCCACATCAGGCTCCCTGCTCCGCAGGAAGCCTGCTTTTGAAAAAGTAGGGCAACTAATCCGTTTTTTTTTTAAGATTGATTTATTAATTTTAGAGAGAGCAAGAGAGCGAGCAGTGAGGAGAGAGATTTTTTTTAAGTTGTTTTTTTATTTTTATTTTTTATTTATTTGACAGAGAGAAACACAGCCAGAGAGGGAACACAAGCAGGGGGAGTGAGAGAGGGAGAAGCAGGCTTCCTGCCGAGCAGGGAGCCGGATGTGGGACTCGATCCTGGGTCTCCGGGATCATGACCTGAGCCGAAGGCAGTCGCTTAACCAACTGAGCCACCCAGGAGCCCCTAATTGGACTTTTTCATAATTGGAAGTGACCAGAAAGTCATGGATTCATACCACAATGTCATTAGACATTCTGTTTTGTTTACTTCTTGCTCCCCAATGTCAATCTTGTCACACTATACTCTACTGGTGGGACATCTGTGCGGCAAATCTGTAAAAGGTATTTTAGGATGGGCATAAGACACTTTCACACGTAAGAAATAGTGTTCATCCCATCTTGTCCTCATGAAGCCCAAACTCACTGCTCCCCTTCTTTCTCCTTGAAGCAGATGTGCTCAAAGAAAACCACAGAAGCATGTAACCAGAACAGTTCCTCTTTCATCTATTTTACATAAAAAATTTTGCTTAAAAAAATGAAAAGGAAAACATGCTTTGGGATATAAAATAAAGTCACTGATTACAGAATTTTTATTTTTCAGTAGGTTCCACACCCAGCATGGAGCCCAAAGTGGGGCTGAACTCAAGACCCTGAGATCAAGAATCAAACAGTTGGGGGGTGCCTAGGTGGCTCAGTGGGTTAAAGCCTCTGCCTTCGGCTCAGGTCATGACCTCAGGGTCCTGGGATCGAATCAATCCCTTAACTAACTGAGCCACCCAGGCACCCCATGATCATAGAATTTTTAACTTTTTAGATTACAAAGAAACATTAGAGGCCTTTTGACCCATTTCACTAGATTAGTCCTACCAAATCCCCCAGTTCTCACATAATCCTAGAAAAAGCAATGGTCAGGGCACCTGGTTGGCTCAGAGGGTTAAGCCCCTGCCTTCGGCTCAGGTCATGATCTCAGGGTCCTGGGATTGAGGCCTGCATCCGGCTCTCTGGTCAGCGGGAAACCTGCTTCCTCCTCTCTCTCTGCCTGCCTCTCTGCATACTTGTAATCTGTCTCTCTGTCAAATAAATAAATAAAAATCTTAAAAAAAAAAAAGCAATGGTTTATACTCCCAAATTAGCTATTATGATCCAAATTATTAAATTCCCTGACCTCTCAAAATAAAATAAAACCCAGTGTCTTTCTCTTAGGACTACTCTTAGGCTGGTATTAGAAGAACTTCAATATGATTGGAACTTTAAGTGATCCTCAGTTTCTTAAAGTAGACATATTTACATTTTATTTTATTTTACTTTTATCAAAAGATTTATTTATTTTAGAGAGGGAGAGTACAGGGGGAGGGGCAGAGGGAGAGAGAGAGAGAATCCTCAAGCAGGCTCCTGACCCTGGGATCACGATCTGAGCTGAAATCCAGAGTCAGATGCCCAACCCACTGAGCCACCCAGGGGGCCCTAGATATATTTAATTTTAAAAACACAATGCTGGTTAAGTTCAATAAAGCTGTCCACTTGTAAAAGGGGTAGGTAATTTGATAATGAAGTGAGAACATTCAGGAAACAGGAGAGGACATCTTTAGCGACAGGTTAGTGATTGCCATTTTGAAAGGCTCACTGACATCAGAGCCCTTGGGGATCTCTCAATAATTTTCCCTTCCCCTTCCAAACCCACATGTTCTCTAAAAGAGTGGGAGGGTGTTACGGTCCATGTTCCAACATTGCAGATACCTATTATGTCCAATTACCTTTACCTAATATATTTAAAACACATATTACTAAAAAGATTGGCTGAAAGAAGTTCTCAGTAACCCACAAGCATGTTATGGATGAAACCTAGCCCCAAATATTTAAGGAGTAGAAAAATCCAAGGTATTCCCATTTCCTCCAGGCCCACTTGTAAGAAGACAGGCATTTGCAGACTAGGACCGCCCCTGTTTTCTCTTTTTGGCTTCCATGAACAGCAGCCATTAACAACTGTGGAACATTGACAGATAAACCTGACCAAAGATCATTAAAACTAGTCATCTGTAGGTGTTCCTACTGTAAGTGGCTGGTGGTTCTCTAACCTTTTCCTACTCATCAGTCAGGGAAGGCTCTCCTCAGAGAGCATGTCCCTCCCCTTGATTCCTACCTGCTTCAGTCCCTGGGGAGGGAGCTCTCTTCTCGCTATCTCGGTGCCATCTCTGACTCAGGCTGGTCCATCTGGAAGTAATATTACCCCAGCGTTTGTGCTGGAGGCCGGCTCTCCACAAGTGACTGCATGTTTCCTGAAACCAACTATTGGCAGCTGTTACTAGGCATTTTCTGCCTTTTAGATACCTATAATTACACCAATTATGCCAATCATTGATGTTTATAAAGGATTTAACATTTTACACACCCAGAAGAGTCTATCAGAAAGCAACATCCGAGGCAGAGGGGCACCCCGCAGAGGGGCCTATGTGGCCGTGGTATTGCTCCTGAAGAGTCCCTTAAATTGAGCGTCAGCGGGGTGAGTGAGGCTCTTATGAGCCTATATGTCTTCGCCAAGTTAATTCTGTCACTGGGAATAAAATTCTGTTTAGTTAAGGACCACAGAACTCAATCTCACTTTTATTTCTGAAGGAGGGAACATAGTGTCCCAGTTAATGAAATTAGGTGTTTGACCTCAAACCTTCTGAATGGCAACATGAGGATGAGATGGTGGGTGATCACGTCCCAATCTCCACCTCTAGGTAAAATAAAAGGCTGGTCAGCGTGTTGACCCAGAAGGCAAAGAGAGGTCCTGGTGGGCCGGAGGGGCCATATGAGAGCCGAAAGCAAAAGGAGAACTTAGTTGATACAGATCCTGTCTTTAGTTTAAAAATTTGATACTTGGGGGCACCTGGGTGGCTCAGTTGGTTAAGCGACTGCCTTCGGCTCAGGTCATCATCCTGGAGACCCGGGATCGAGTCCCACATCGGGCTCCCTGCTCGGCGGGAAACCTGCTTCTCCCTCTCTCACTCCCCCTGCTTGTGTTCCCTCTCTGGTTGTGTTTCTCGCTGACAAATAAATAAAATCTTAAAAAAAAAATTTTTTTTTGATACTTGGGCGCCTGCGTGGCTCAGTGGGTTAAAGCCTCTGCCTTCGGCTCAGGTCATGATCTCAGGGTCCTGGGATGGAGGCCGCATCGGGCTCTCTGCTCAGCAGGGAGCCTGCTTCCTTCTCTCTCTCTCTGCCTGCCTCTCTGCCTACTTGTGATCTCTCTCTCTGTCAAATAAATAAATAAAACCTTTAAAAAACCCACAAAAACCAGATTTCCAGTCCTTGTGCCCAGAAATTGGGATTTAGTGTGCTGAAATGGGATTGGATCTCTGCACACCTGGGTTTTTAGATAAAAAGTTTCTGATGCAGGTGTTTTACAAACCACATTTGTTTAAAAGGTTCTATTTCGGGGGATGGTTATATTTTATGGGTGATGCTCTGTTCCCATCAAGGACAGAGGGGACTCTGGCCTGTGGTCTAGCCCCCCCACAGTAACAGTTACAAAGTTACTCTCCCAAACCAGCGCTAGAAGGAAAGGAGATGTAGAGCCAGAAAGTTCTGGTATGCTCCACAACAGCCATCCCCAGCTGGTAGGACTTTCTGATAATTTGGCAGACATTAAATAAACAACACAGGTGTACCCACTGATACCTAAAAGCAACTCACAAATATGAGGCGTTATTGTTACGTTTATTCCCGGGCTTTTAAAGATACTGAAGAGGGTCCACAGAATATTACATTCCTGTGTAAATCTCCATTCAGCCAAATTTTCTTAATTTAATAGGATTGTGCCCTAATGGAATGCCTTTGCAGCCTTTCTCAAATTAAGGCCTGAGGACCACCTATTTATGATGCTGATAAGGGGACTTGCCCTGAAAGGCTTATCTGCCTCCCTGCCCCAAGCTTTGCAGCCTGGGGCACCTGTGGATCCTTGTAGCATTATCTAAATCTGGGTGGGAGGACCTCAAGAGTGGAAGCTGAGCCCGGCCGACCGGGAAGGTTGCTGTGGGCAGGTCCTCTGTGTTTGCAGATTGTCTGCGGGGACTCGGTTCTCACACAATTTGTGGAGACTCTACCCCTCATCCACAGGGCAGAATTAGAGTTCAGGAAGTAGGACCTCGGGAACAGAGCACCTAATCCCCAGGCTACAGCCAGTCCTGCCGCAGGCTATGGTCCGGTAAGCCCAAGGCTCTTCCTCTCCAGGGCAAGGGTCCCCATTAGCTTATCAATGCTTCTTCCCTGGGTAGGAGATCAGGTGAACCCCCATTTCTCTTTCCTGGGGGACATTTCATATTTGTGAAAGACCTTTGCAGACTTGGCATAAAGTCTCCGTGTGCTTGAAGTCCCGAACCTTCCTAGAGTCACCCCATCTTCTTGGAGGTTGGTCACGATGCTGCTGCCTTCCAGCTACGTGCCCTCCCAATGGAAGACTTCCTCTCTGTTCAGGGGACCCATCATTTATCCCAGTAAAGCTGTATGGCACAGTGATTTGGCTGGTGTGGGATGGTTATGATCTTATTTCGGTGCTCCTTAAGCGTTGACCCGTTCAGTTCAGTGACTCGATCACGGGCCCACACTGGCAGGAAGGGAGCCACGAGATGGGCCTGGGATAGCTGGGTGGTGAGTCCCCAAGTGAGGGAAAAGGAAAGAAGTCCTCCCTGTGAAAGGGAAGGAGGGAGCAGAAGCTCCGCCTCTAGCCCACTCACACTTGGCTGTGGACAGGGGGCTTCTAGTTCTCAGGGTTTCTGCTTTACTTTTCAGCAGATGGAGATCTTTTTAATCTCTTACCTTTTTTCTTTTGGGGAAGTGGGGAGCAGGGAGTGCACGGAGCCAGGATGAGAGGTATGGGGGAAGGTAGGAGAGAGCCAAGCCTGGGAATTACCCGAAAGGTGTGGATGACTTTTTTATTTTATGTTTTTGAAAGATAACGGGATGAAGTTAAAAGGCAAACCTAGTTTCTCTGTCCATATTCTCTAGACACACACACACACACACACACACACACACACACACACTCTCTCTCTCTCTCTCTCTCTCTCTCTCTCTCTCAAGGCTCGCAGTCACACACACTCATTCACTTATGCAATCTCTTATGGCATACTGTTTCCACTGCTGCTCTCTTGACTTGCCAGAAAAGGAAGGTGATATTTGAAAGACATTTGATCCATCTAATGGAAGAGGAAGAAAACATGGAGATGAGATCAGGGGGATTTCTGGGAAAGAAAGTGTGAAACACAAGGGACAAAAGAGTGAGTCATGAGGCCAGAAGCAATCAGGAGAGACCATCTGGCTCAGTGCATCCCAATTTTTGAAAAGATATTTCTAAATCTTAGGGTGCCTGGCTGGCTTAAACAGTGGAGCTTGTGACTCTTGATCTCAGGGTTGTAAGTTCGAGCCCCACACTGGGTGTAGAAATTACTTAAGAATAAACATTTTTTTTTAAAGATTTTTCATTTATTTGAGAAGAGAGAGCTCACAAGCAGGGGGGAGGGTAGAGGTAGAAGCAAACCCTGTTTAGCAGGGAGCGCCACAAGAGACTGGATCTCAGGAATCCAGGATCCTGACCCAAGCTGAAGGCGGATGATTAACCGACTGAGCCAGCCAGGCGCCCAAGAATAAAATATTTAGTGAAGAAAATATATATATTTAGGGCACCTGGATGCCACAGTCAGGTAAGTGTCTGCCTTCATTGAGCTCAGGTTGTGATCCTGGAGCCCCAACTCCCTGCTCAGTGGGATTCCCTTCCCTTCCCTCTCCCTCTGCCCCCTTCCTCATGCTCGCTCCTCTGTCTCAAATAAAGAAATAAAATCTTAAAATATATATATATATTTGTAAATCTTTACCGGAGATGACAAAAATAGATAACTACGTAAAACTGGTTGACCAGTACTGGTTTTGCAACCTCAGGGAGGCCGGGGAGGGCTGGGGGAGGGGCCCTGGGGCTCCCAAGGTGACCTAAGGGAGAAGCTGCAGGGGAAGGGAGGGGGTGTGAGAACGATCTTCCTGCCGGATAGTGGGTGAGAGGCCTTTGATGAGTGCCCATTCCTGTTTCCTTCCTGTTTGGAGCAGCTGCTGTGGCTTATCCTGAGGCCCTGAGAGAAAGCCCCAGAGGCCCGGGGGTGGGGGGAGGTGGGGGGTGCAGACCCAGAGCCACCACCCGGTGAATGGACCTCGCTTCCTGGGGAAAACAAATTCCCACTGAGCAGATCACTTTTAGACTGCCTGCTGCTTGCAGACAAAAATCTTACCTGATAGAGATGGGGAAGCCCATTTTCATGCAGAAACTTATTGCCAGGTACACGCTGTGGCAACTGAAGTTCCTGTTGATCTGTTAGGACCACCATCATCACCCCTAAGGGCATCAACAATGACTTCTACAGTTTCATCTAATACTGGCCCTTCGAGATAGTTATTATTAGAGCCACTTTATAGATAAGAAAATCAAGTCCAGAGAGGTTCAGTCAATAGCCCAGTGTAATAAGAAGTAGGACTGCCCTATACAGTGAGATCCCATAACTATCTTTAGATATTTGAAGTACAGCGTTTTAGGGCACCTGGGTGGCTCTACCCGTTGGTTAAGCATCTGCCTTTGGCTCAGGTCGTGATCCCATGGTCCAGGGATCAAGTCCCGCATGGGCTCCCTGCTCAGTGGGGAGTCGGCTTCTCCCTCTCCCTCTGCCCTTGCCTGCTATTCTCGATCTCTTTCTCACTCTCCAATAAATAAGTAAAATCCTTAAAAAGAAGGAGAGGAAGGAAGGAAGGAAGAGAGAGGGAGAAAAAGAAAGAAGGAAGGAAGGAAAGAGAGAGAAAGAGAGAAGAAGAGAGAAGAAGAGAACCAGCAAGTAGTGATTTTATAAACCTAATTTGGCTCCAAGTGTTTGCTGAATTATTTTCTCAATGCTCACAGTGAAATTCTTGAATGTTGCTGGAATTTAATGTAAAGCACTTGGGTCTGTGGGTGATCTTGCTCCTCCCCTTCCGGAAGAAGAGGAATATGTGTCCTTTTCGGCCCCCTCCGTGGTGGCCAGCGAGTCCTCTGCCCTGGGACCCTGGGGAGCCTTGGGGCCTTGGCTGTAAACATGGAAACAAAATGGAAGTGAAATTGTTCTGTGTTTTCTCTAGACCGCGCAATGGGCCTGCGTCTTTCTTCTAGGGCTTCATTTCTGAGCCACAGAATTTTCACTTGGGGGGCTATGCTTCAGAGGCCTATGGGCATAAGCCTCTGGGAACCTCCTTCCGGCCCAGGCCATCACCCTGGCTCTCGCCCTTTGAAAGTCTGAGCACACCCACGAATCCTTGGGGGCTTCTGGCTTGCGGCAGACTTCACCTCTTCTTCCCTACCAAAGTTCTAGTAATACAACCCCATGATTGAAATGTTGCGGGTCCTCTGTTCTCCTGCATTATTTCTCGCTTTTGAATCTGTGGCCATCCCATGTTATCTGCTTCAGATATTTTGAAATCTGCTTTCCTAATATCTAAAAGAGTATCCTTGGACTCCATTTAACATTTTTCTTTCTCTGTGGGATAATTATGGTTCTGTGGGTCTCTTTCCCATGGTTTCTTGTTATTTCCACTGTACTAAAGAATTCTTTTGCTGACAAGAAGTCCAGAAAGAGCATCCAAATTCTACTTTAGAAATTCTAATGTATTCAAATTCCAGTGTAGAAGGGAAATTCAATTATTTCAAAATTAATTAACATCTCTAAACAAAGAAAAAATTCTATTTTTTTTTTTAATTCTTTATTCTTTATTCAGCTCTATATCGTCCTCCTTACTGGAGTTAATACAGCCTTTTCCTCTTCAGGTGTTATATTGTGGAATGCTCGGTCAAAAGTAATGCAGAACTGTGTGAATTTTTTTTTTTTAAGATTTTATTTGACAGCGAGAAACACAGCCAGAGAGAGAACACAAGCAGGGGGAGTGAGAGAGGGAGAAGCAGGCTTCCCGCCAAGCAGGGAGCCCGATGTGGGACTCGATCCCGGCTCTCCGGGATCATGACCTGAGCCCAAGGCAGTTGCTTAACCAACTGAGCCACCCAGGCGCCCCGAACTGTGTGAATTTAATTGAAAGATTCTGAGGTAATTTTTTTTTTCAGTTTTTTTCTTTCTTTTGAAATTCAATGCGATGTTTGTGTTGGAGCAGAGTAGCCTTTTCTAGGCATAGAAGAAAGATTGATTTTGACTACATGGTGTATCTAAATGGCATAGAACTCCTTTATTTATTGAGTTAGCAATGAAATTCTTTTTTTTTTTTAAGATTTTATTTATTTAACAGAGAGAAACACAGCCAGAGAGGGAGCACAAGCAGGGGGAGTGAGAGAGGGAGAAGCAGGCTTCCCGCCGAGCAGGGAACCTGATAGGGGACTCGATTCCAGGTCTCCGGGATCATGACCTGAGCCGAAGGCAGTCGCTCAACCAACTGAGCCACCCAGGCGCCCCAGCAATGAAATTCTTACTCTTCAAGAATCACACGTGTAGTTTTGAAATGCATAATGCATTCTGTGTGTGTGTGTGTGTGTGTGTGTGTGTGTGTGTGTGTTGTGTATTGTGTATAAAATCAGTTCTCTCTGTTGGAAAGAACCAAACCCCTATTTTAAAATGGGTTTAATTATTAGAGACATTTCGCCCAACAAGAAGTCATGTGAATTCCTGGTTGATAGAACAGTTGCACAGGGACATCCGGGACTCAGGCTCCCTTTGCATAGGGTTCTGCCATAAGTGGACCTGACTCATGGGCTTAGCAGGACCGGCACCTCGTCCTCCCCCGGCAATACCGAAAAGCAGGCAAGAAGGAGGGAAAGTGTCTTCTCTCATCTGTCTTCTCTCTCTCTCTCTTAGCAGGGAGGGAAGACTTTCCCAGAGGTCCGGCACACATGTGCACACACACATAACTTGTGTCTTATATACATGTATTTACAATATTAATGAAATTTACAGGGCTCCTGGGTGGCTCAGTTGGTGAAGCATCTACCTCCAGCTCAGGTCATGATCCCAGGGTCCTGGAAGCAAACCCTGTGTCCGGGGTGGGGGTGGGGGGGTGTCTCGGGGGGGTGTCCCTGCTCAGTGGGGAGTCTGTTTCTCCCTCTGCCCCTCCTCACCAGCTGTTCTCTCAGTCTCTCTCAAGTAAATAAATAAGCTCTTTAAAAAATGTATTAATGAGGGCGCCTGGGTGGCTCAGACAGCTAAGCCTCTGCCTTTGGCTCAGGTCATGATCTCAGGGTCCTGGGATCAAGTCCCACGTCGGGCTCTCTGCTCAGTGGGGAGCCTGCTTCTCCCTCCCTCTCTCTGCCTGCCTCTCTGCCTACTTGTGATCTCTCTGTCAAATAAATAAATAAAATCTTTTAAAAATGTATTAATAAAATTTACAAACATAGCTACGTTTAGAGTAGTGTGGAACATTATTAAGGCAAAAAAAATAATTCTATTTTGTGGCCTTATTATCTATTATCTATGTGGCCTTATTACTTATTTTTTTTAAAGAGAGAGAAGAGGGGGAGGGGCAGAGGGAGAGAAAGAATCTTTTATTTTTTAATTTTTTTTAAAAGATTTTATTTATTTATTTGACAGAGCGAAAGAAACACAGCGAGAGAGGGAACACAAGCAGGGGGAGTGAGAGAGGGAGAAGCAGGCTTCCCGCTGAGCCAGGAGCCTGATGTGGGGCTCGATGTGGGGCTCAATCCTGGGTCTCTGGGATCATGACCTGAGCCAAAGGCAGTTACTTAACCAACTGAGCCACCCAGGTGCCCCATCCTCACTATTTGAAAGATTACATAACTGAGAAAGAAGCAGAAATCTTTGAAACAATACAAGAGGTGAGGACCATTATTACCCTGATTTAAGCATGTTTTTTGATCAATCACATCCTCTGAAAGACTCTACCAATAAAACCCCCCATACAAAGGGTGCCTGATTGCCTCAGTGGATGAAGCATACAACTCTTGATCTCAGAGTCATGAGTTTGAGACCCTTGTGGAGTGTAGAGATGACTTTAAAAATACAGTCTTTTGAAAATATTTTTTAAAGATTTTATTTATTTATTTATTTATTTATTTATTTATTTGACAGAGAGAGAGAGATCACAAGTAGGCAGAGAGAGAGGAGGAAGCAGGCTCCCTGCTGAGCAGAGAGCGGGATGCATGCCTCGATCCCGGGAACCGGAGATCATGACCTGAGCTGAAGGCAGAGGCTTTAACCCACTGAGCCACCCAAGCGCCCGAAAATAAAATATTTTTTAAGCACCCAACCTAATACACTATGATTAACTATATATAAGGGGTTCATTCTAACCTCTGGCAACAATACTTAAAAAACAATAAATTTTATTAAGATAATTTTCTAAAATGTGTGTACATATGGGAGTCATAACATTTTAGGACCTAGATTATTTTTTTAAAGATTTTATTAATTGGAAGGGGTAGAGAGGGTGCTGGGGGAGAGAGAGAGATAAGCAGACTTCCCGCTGAGCAGGGAGCCAGAGGTGGGGTGCAATCCCAGGACCCTAAGATCATGACCTGAGCCAAAGTCAGACTCCCAGCTAACTGAGGCACCCAGGCGCCCCAGGACTTAGCTTTAAATGAATCTCCATGGTAGGTGTAGGATCATGTTCTAGGTTTTTTGCTCATCCTTTCGCAGATACAGAAACTGTATTACTGGTGTGAGTTAACAGTAACTTTCGCACACAAGCCCAGCTTGAACCTAATGCCTCCACCAACCCATTTTACAGATGAGCTTGTCAGTACATGAAAGTGAATAGGTTATGAAAGCAGTAATTAAGGAAAGAGTATGCACAAGTATTTTACTTATTTAATTGCCAACTAAATGAAAGCGCTTGAAATAAGTTTAAACTCTATCATTGGCACAAAGCCTTTTTTTTTTTTTTTTTTTAAGATTTTATTTATTTGACAGAGAGAAACACAGCCAGAGCACAAGCAGGGGGAGTGAGAGAGGGAGAAGCAGGCTTCCCGCCGAGCAGGGAACCTGATAGGGGACTCGATTCCAGGTCTCCGGGATCATGACCTGAGCCAAAGGCAGTCGTCCAACCAACTGAGCCACCCAGGCGCCCCGGCACAAAGCCTTTTGCAAATAAGACTTGCGGATGATTCTTGATTGACTCAGGAAATTCCACGAGGTGACAGCTTTCTCCCGGCTTCCATTCCCCACATCTCCAGGGACCCGCCTCTCCCCTTGTTAGCCCATGTTGTCTTTGTTGCTAGATGCATTGTGTGCTGTTTGACTTTGATCTGACTGGCCTTCCAGGAAGTAGTCTGTGTCCCTTCCACTGTCCCCGCTCCTGGCTTCTGGGTTACCATATTCTCCTCGGTGTCCACTGGGCTATATTTGCTTCTCAAGGGCTTTTCTGCTGCTGACCACACCTTAACTGTTGGTGGGCTGTGGCTCTCTCTTCTCACTGCCCCCCACAACCTCCTCTGCTGAGTACGAACAGCCAACCAACATGGACTTCTGCACTGCCAAGGTTTTAAAAATGACACACAGGAGGCGCATGAGGGAGCTCAGTCCTAAAGCATCTTCCTTTGGCTCAGATCATGATCGCGGGGTCCTGGGATAGAGCCCCACATCAGACTCCCTGCTCAGTGGGGAGTCTGTTTCTCCTTCTTCCACTCCCCCTGCTTGTGTTCCTTTGTGTTCCTTCTCTCACTGTGTTTCTCTCTGTCAAATAAACAAAGCCTTAAAAAGAAGGAAGTGTTGTCTTATATTCTGTTGTACATTTAAGAATAAATTTTTGGGTGCCTGGGTGGCTCAGTGGGTTAAAGCCTCTGCCTTCGTCTCAGGTCATGATCTCAGGGTCCTGGGATCGAGGCCTGTGTCGGGCTCTCTGCTTGGCAGGGACCCTGCTTCCTCCTCTCTCTTTCTCTGCCTGCCTCTCTGCCTACTGGTGATCTCTCTTTCTGTCAAATAAATAAAATCTTTAAAAAAAGAATAAACTTTCATTAAAAAAAAAGTCAATCATTAAAAAAATAAACAACCCCTACCCTGTGTCTACCAGTCATTCATTTTGATGAATGACGCTAGTGTCAAGTCACTGGTAAACCCGTTTTTTAAATTAATTAATTTTTTTAAGTCATCTCTACACCGAACACGGGGCTCGAACTCACAACCCCAAGATCAAAATTCACACGTGGTACCTACTGAGCCAGCCAGGGGCCCCACAGTTGTGACTCCTGGAAGAGAACTAGTCTGGATTCCTTCTCCAGCATTCCTTTACCCCAACATCCAGTGACTCACCATGTCTGCTCCAGACTGCCTTCTGGGTGTCTCTGGAATTTTCCTTCTGCACCAAGCCTGTGGTCACTCCCACAGTCAGGGGTCTATTATTTCTCAGTCTTGGACATTGGGGCAGCCTTGGACTGTTGTCCTGTGTAGTCTCCCTTCGATCCATTGGCCACCCTCTCTCCAGTGAATAGATCAAATCATTTCATTCCCCTGCTCGAAATCCCTTCCCACCTCCCTGCATCCCCTTCAGAAGGGTTGGAACGCTCTAGCTGGTTCATAGGACTCTTGGACACCAGAACGGACTTAGCTTCTCACTGCTTTATTACCACCCCTCCTTCCTCCTCTGCTCCGCGCTTCAATATTCTATATCCAGCAGCACTAACATATTTTCACGTACTCAAATATACCAGGTTCTCTCACCTTTGTGCTTCTGATGTATGGTCCCCTGGCTTCCTGATACCCCCTTTCTCTAATTCTTCACGGGGCTAACACTCTTGCCTAAGGAGGCGGCATGGGCTTCTCCCATGGGAGAACCCCACCCCAGTTCAGTTTAAGCCACCTCTGATGGGATCCCTAACACCCCCTTAACTATCAAAGCCATTATTTTTTTAGCCTTCTGTTTGCCTGTCTTTTCTGCTCTCCACAAAATCTTAAGGGGAGCCACTGTGTCTTACCCATTCTTCTAAGTGTCCTGCCCCGAATAGGCCATTAGTTAATACAGGCTCACTGAATGCCACATCAGTGAGGCAACTAGTTAAGACAGATAAGGGGCGCCTGGATGGCTCAGTTGGTTAGGCGACTGCCTTCAGCTCAGGTCATGATCCCGGAGACCCAGGATCGAGTCCCACATCGGGCTCCCGGCTTGGCGGGAAGCCTGCTTCTCCCTCTCTCACTCCCCCTGCTTATGTTCCCTCTCTGGCTGTGTTTCTCTCTGTCAAATAAATAAAATCTTTAAAAAAAAAAAAAAGACAGATAATGAGTTTAGCGACTTTTCTTGAGAAAAAGGGGAAAAAAAGATATTTACAAGTGACTTTGAGGTAAGGAATATGGACATTTCGATCGTACTGGAAACATTGCTTTGCTTTTTTGGTTTGTCTCTTGGATGGGTGACTTATACTTTGGAAATTCATTTCCCTTATCTGCAAGAAGGTTGTATTTGCCTTAGAAGTGTGTTGTGAAAATTGAAGTGAGTCCCTGAGGGCACCTGGCAGGCTCGTGGACGACTCCCGATCTCGGGTGGGGAGTTCCAGCCCCATGTTGAGTGTGGAGCCTAGTCTGAAATATAAAATAATAAAATAATAAAGTAAAATAAAATAAAATAAAATAAAATAAAAATATCTGGATGTAATAAGTGTGGAGTACATACGGATTAGCTTTCCCTTCTTTGACTAGCTTAACGGTTAACAGATAATGCCATTTTCAGATGAGAGAAACACATCATTTGGCCTTCAGATAATACAGATCGTAGAAACTAAACACCTAAAAATTTTGTTTGTTCAGGTCTTCAATTATGATAACTTTGTAAGTTGTGGGATAAACTCATTTGGTAGTCTTTAATTTACATAAATTATTTTTGTGTAATAATATAGAAGCATCTATAATTTTCCTGATTATCATAATAACTAGTCTATGATATTGACTAGCACATTAACAAAAGTAGCCTAATTTTACTCCTTTCCTTTTTTTTTTTTTTAAAGATTTTATTTATTTATTTGACAGAGAGAAACACAGCTAGGGAGGGAACACAAGCAGGGGGAGTGAGAGAGGGAGAAGCAGGCTTCCTGCCAAGCAGGGAGCCCAATGTGGGACTCGATCCCGGGTCTCCAGGATCATGACCTGAGCCAAAGGCAGTCGCTTAACCAACTGAGCCACCCAGGCGCCCCTACTCCTTTCTTGAAAGCATTTTTAAGTTTTTCAAATAATGTGTAAGTGCTCAGAGTTAAAATAAGTCCAAATGTTAATCCATATATTGAAAATTGCTATGTGGGAAAACATACATTTTATAATTTATTTCTCTATTATTGTAAATGTCGTAGAGCCACTGCTTATAATTCTGGGAAGTAATTCACATTAATGTGGGAAACTGGATTCAAAGGGAGACTGTAGTTCAGGTAGTCCACTAAGATAAATTTTTAGATAAATAAGCTATTATTTTGGCAGTAAATTGGGCAATTTCATATTTCTTAAACATCCTACAAACTTTTGAAATGACTTTTTATTTATTTATTTTAAGATTTTATTTTTAAGTAATTTCTATACCCAAGGTGAGGCTCGAACTCACAACCCCAAGATCAAAAGTCATACTTTCCTCTGACTGAGCTAGCCAGGTGCCCATGTTTTTAAATTTTTCTAACGTCAACTCTGTCCTTTTTTTAGGGTAAATAATTGCTTGATTCCCTTAATTCCCTTGGGAATAGAAATAAGGTTCCTACTCCCAATCCCCTCACTTTCTGGGCTCTTTTCACCCACGGATCTCCAGCAGGTTAAACTGGCTACACATTAGCTTCTTTTCACAAGATATGAGTAATTACTTTAAATTGCTCTGGTTTCTTAAGTGAAATCCAAAGTAGCTTCTGTACCTACCTGACATTTAGTTAATGAGCGTAGTAGTACCTCCAGGAGATTAATGGAACTTTGATAAAGGGGTAGTTTAATAGGGTGAAGTCTTACATCTGGATTGCATTCGGAAAGGGGTGAAATAATCCATATATTTGGACACAATTTAATGTAATTACATTGTAATTTTGGTTATTGCTGAAAGACAATTCGCCACTTGAAGTGAGAACGGCCATTTGAAGTGAGGATAGCTCATATAACTAATTGAAATGTAACAACAAGTATTAATTGAGTACCTATTACGTTCAAGGCTCTGGGGGGGTACAAGAAATACAAAGAAGCATAGGACTTAGTATCTATTCTCAAGTGACTGCTCTCCAGTAATACATATACAGTATTCTATACAGTATTCTATACTGTATAGTATTATTGGGGAATAGTCCTATTAATACAACAAATTGGAGAATAGTCCTATTAATATAACAAATTAATTGAGAAATGTGTATGTGTGTGTGTGACAATGTCCTAGACACTTCCGTGCATTTAGACTTTATAGGTTTTCACTGATCTGGGGCACCTGCGAGGCTCAGTCAGTAGAGTGTTCAACTTTTGATCTCAGCTCAGGTCATGAGCTTAGAGTTGTGAGTTTGAGCCCCGTGTTGGGCTCAGTGCTGGGCACAGACCCTACTTAAAAAGCAAATACATAGGGGCGCCTGGGTGGCTCAGTTGGTTAAGCAACTGCTTTTGGCTCAGGTCATGATCCCGGAGACCCAGGATCGAGTCCCACATCGGGCTCCCCTGCTCGGCAGGAAGCCTGCTTCTCCCTCTCTCACTCCCCCTGCTTGTGTTCTCTCTCTGGCTGTGTTTCTCTCTGTCAAATAAATAAATAAAATCTTTAAAAAAAAAAAGTGCTTTCGTACATGCCCTATATTACAATTAATTCTTCTTAGTCCTGCTTTCCCCTTGAACTACAGAGGTACCTTCCAGATTGCCCAGAAGCCTCATTTATACTCGTGTCTGCCTGTTCGGCCTTCGTAGCCTCTCTGTCCCTGCAGTTCGGTTTTGCCTGTCTACCTTCCCGAAGTGCGTCTTCCATTAGCCAGATTCAATGACCTGTTTCAGTTCCCTGACCGCTGGACCTCCCTGTCATGGTTGACACCAGAAACTATTCTCTCGCGTTTGAAACTTTCTCTTCTCCTTCTCTAATACCACTTTCTGTTGCTTCCCCCTTCGTCTCTTTCACACAAGGTGGAAGGAACGGCCTAGAGCCATGAGCTCCAGAGAGGTGGGCATGCCCCCAGTGGTCCCTGAGATGGTAATATGACTTTATATAGAGGGAGAGCCTGTCCGGGGAGACCTCAGAGGATGGGAAGGAGGGTGGGGTTACATGGTGAAAATTGTAGGGCAATAAGAATGGGGACAGGCAAAGGTAGAGGTCTCCGGCTGACTCCAGACCTCCAGGGGTAGCCCGCTTTGCAGCACAGCTCCCGGCTTCCTTCTTTTTGGTCGCTCTGACATCTGTACCCAGAGAAGCCCGAGCTCTAGGGCTTGAAGAGCATCCAGGCCTTACCAACCCCCAACGCTGGGAGTTGGGATTATGTGGTGAGGGGTAATGAGTTGCTGCAGCATTGGGCTTCAAGTCAGCAGGCACCAGAAAAAAAGAACGGGGCGAAGAGTAGCTTTGGACCAGACCTTGGGTTTAATTTAGCTCTGCCACTTACTAGCTGTGAAACTGGAGGAAACGTGTTCATACCAAAACCAAGGAGTTTCTCCTGTTTCTTCTGCTTTTCCCTGAATCTCCCCACCCAGACCAGCATGTGCGGTCCACTCCATCCCCAAATTCACCCTCTTCTCTCCATTACCACTCTGATGCAGCCCACCATCCCATCTCGCTGGACCAATAGACAGGCTTCTAACTTCGTGTCTTTTCCTTCTTTTGCCCTTTATACGTTTGTCTTCACGCAGTACCCGAAGGATATTTTTGAAATGAAATCAGATTATGTTGCTCCCCTAATTAAAACCTTCCAAATGTTTTTCGTTGCCGAGAATAACTTCCAAGCTCCTCAACATAGCTGCGAGGCCTTATGTAACACTGGATATAACGTTCCCCATCAATTCTGGCCATACATTCTTTGTTTTCCCTCAACATGCCAAACTTGTTCTTGTCTTAGGGGCTTTGCAATAGCTGTTTTTTACGCCTGGAATGCTCCTTCTCAGTCCTCAGAAGGCTGATGGCTTCTCATCACTCAGTCTCAGCCCAACTGTTCCTTCTCAGGCAAGACTCTTTGAACGCGGCCCTGCACCTCTTTTCCCCTGTCCTCCCCTAGCACATCTTCTCTACATCACTTACTTTCTTCAAGGCTTGTTATTGTCAGAAATTATCTTGTTTATTCTCCTCTGTTCCCACAGCCATCACTGAACACAAACGACATGACTACATCTGCTCTGTGCATTTCTGTTATCTGGATGGCTGGATGGAGCCCGGCACACAGTAGGCAGTCACCAGTCAAATGAATGTTTGTTGACACTCAGGTGCCCCAAAGAAGAAAATCTTTAAAAAATAAATAAGTAGGGGCGCCTGGGTGGCTCAGTTGCTTGAGCAACTGCCTTCAGCTCAGGTCATGATCCTGGAGACCCGGGATCGAGCCCCGTATCGGGCTCCCTGCTCGGCGGGAAGCCTGCTTCTCCCTCTCTCACTCCCCCTGCTTGTGTTCCCTCTCTGGCTGTGTTTCTCTCTGTCAAATAAATAAAATATTTAAAAAATGAATAAGTAAAGGAGCTTCTGATGGCTCAGTTGGTTAGGGGTCTGACTCCTGATCTCCGCTCAGGTCATCTCACGACCATGAGATGCAGGCCCACATGTCTCCATACTCAGCGCCGAGTCTTCTTCGTATATTGTCTCTCTTCTCCTCCTACTCGCTCACTCTCTCTCTCTCTCAAATAAATATAACAATAAGAATTTTTTTTAATTGAAAAATGAGCGTAGCAAATGGTAGCCATTGTATTTTCTGTCTACAAGACACGATAAGCTCGGGATCCTGGGAACAAATTCTGAAACTACATTCAGTCTGCTGACAATGCTTATTGAAACACGTGTATTTTCTTCAGAGATCTCATCTGAAGAACTTGCTGAACACACTTTCAAAATTATGAGAAGGCCACTTGACCAAAGGTTTTCATAAGTGTTTTCTCAGAGCAGATGGCAATGATGCAGGAAAAGGAAATCCTCTGTAAACGCCTGTTGGGGTTCTTTCTACCGAATAACCGGACTCGCCCTGGAAGTCAGCGGGTACCATGAACTGTGTTAATATCATTCTGAGTAGGAATCAATGATCAGTATCCAACCTTACCTACGAAGTCCACTAAATACCTTTCAGATACTCAGCACATCTTTGTTTCAAACCAGAAAACATTGAGCTGCCATTCATTTTCAATGGAACGATAAGAATGAAAAACAAACAAACAAAAAATAGCTTTTTTCTTATTTTCAGACATGAACTTCAGCAAACCAGTTAGCTTTGTCATTCCTTGAAGATTGTTATTTCACCATTATTTTTTTTAAAGATTTTTAAATAATGTATTTGACAGAGAGATCACAAGTAGGCAGAGAGGCAGGCAGAGAGAGGAGGAAGCAGGCTCCCTGCTGACCAGAGAGCCCAACGTGGACCTCGATCCCAGGACCCTGAGATCATGACCTCAGCCGAAGGCACAGGCTCTAACCCATTGAGTGACCCAGGCGCCCTCACTATTATTTTTAAATTTAGTAACATTCCTTAGTTTTCATAGTGTTTATAGCTATTTTTCATTTACAAAAGTGATATAGTGCTTTGGTCATGATGTAGTATCATTGAAAAATAAATTTAGGAAAAAAATAAATTTAGGACTGCCTGGGTGGCTCAGTCAGTTAAGCATCTGCCTTCAGCTCAGGTGACGATCCTAGGGTCCTGGGATGGGGCCCCGAATCAGGTTCCCTGATCAGTGGGGAGTCTGCTTCTCCCTCTCTCTCTGCTGCCTACCATCTCATGTGTACATGTTCTCTCTCAGATAAATAAATATTTAATAAACAGATAAATAAATAAATGTATTGGGGGGACTGCCTGGCTTGGAAGGGAATGTGACTCTTGGTCTCGAGGTTGTGAGTTCGAGCACCATGATGGGAATGAAGATTACTTAAAAATAAAATATATATATATATATTTAAAGATTGTATTTATTTGACAGAGAGAAACACAGCCAGAGAGGGAACACAAGCAGGGGGAGTGAGAGGGAGAAGCAGGCTTCCTGCTGAGCAGGGAGCCCGATGTGGGACTTGATCCCCGGTCTCTGGGATCATGATCTGAGCCGAAGGCAGTCGCCCAACCAACTGAGCCACCCAGGCACCCCCAAAATAAAACATTTTAAAAAATAAATAAAAATAAATTTATTTAAGTAAAAGTAATTGTCTATTAAGGAAGTTATTTTTTATTTTTTAATTTTTAAAAAAAATTTGAGAGAGAGAATGAGTGGGGGGAGGGGCAGAGGGAGAAGCAGACTCCTGACTGGGCCACCCAGGCACCCCATTTATTGAATAAATGATAAAGTTAATTATCATTAGGGCAACATCCTGAGGATAGTGTATGGCCACTGAAGTTTGAGAAATGAGAGTCCTATAGTAGTATTTCAACCTCTGGTAAAGGACTAGTTTTGTTTTCTTCAATTTTCAGTCCATTGCAAGATGCTAATTTTTTAATTAATTGATTAATTAATGTGTTTATTTATCCATTTTTAGTCATCTCTACACCCAAAGAGAGCTTGAACTCACAATCCCGAGATCGAGAATTGCATGCCCTTCCAACTGAGCCAGTCAGGTAACCGGGTAGGATGCTACTTTTATAAAATCCAATAACAATTAATTTTTATAAAAATAGAAGTAAAAAAACAATGAAAGACATTGAAAGGATAAGCTTATATTTTCAATTACTGGACTCAACATCTATAAAATAATTCCGCCAAAGTACTATTAAAGTTTTAAACCCTTGCTGTCAGTTTGAGAGCTGACCTTCTGGCTTACTGGTAAGAACGGGAGGTTGGTTCGCCAACCACACTTGGGAGTGACACTGGCCTAGAGAAAGAGGACAGACCAGAGAAAAGTCTGTATTCAGGGGGGAGTGGAAGAAAGGTAACTTCATGTCTCCTTTTCCAGATCCTTACTTCTGGAGTATCCTTATGACTGTTCATTCATAACTCCTCATTCCCTCCTCTCCGTTCCAATCCCCTTAGTTCTAGCCCTCCTCCCTTCTGAACTGAGTATAGATGTAGTGAGTGTCCCGAAAAGTGTTGTTTCTCATCAAGTCGTTAAAAAAAGAAATGAGGCCTCTAAAATTTGCTAAGAAATTATCCGTGGACTATTGAACATACTGTGCTGTACATCGTTCAAAATCTCTTTGACGATGGCTCTGGAAAAATTTTCCTTTGGAGGGGCCCCTGGATGGCTCCAGTGATAGAACATGGCCCCTCTTGATCTCAGTGCCATGGGTTCAAGCCCTGTGTTAGGGCAGAGATTACTCAAATGAATAAGTAAATAAGTAAATAAATAAATATTTTTTCTCCCTCCTCTATTCTACTCTTATGAGTCCCCAAACTGAGGGAGGGAACAGCCACTGAACCATAAAAGGGATGACTACTTTTTCACTACTTCTATTCAAGTCAATGAGAAAGAGTTTAAATCTTAGAAAAAAGAATGAACGAATGAATGCATACGTTAAACAACTCACTCTTCTTCCTAATTTTGTGTATTTCGGGAGTCTTCTAAAAGTTTTGCTACAAAGCTAGAAATTTAAGCGTTTGCTTGAAAAAAAATTTTTTTTTAATCGGGTCTGTTTCATTGGCATGGAAGTTAACTCGTCCTCTGAGATTGAAACTGTTAACAGAAGGGCTGCGATAGAGCTAGTTCTACATGTATTTTCTGGTAATTGTCGGTCGGCTGTTGGAATTGGCCTAGATTTGTTCAGGATATGAAGTAGGCATGATTCATGCAGTTATTTTGAAAGGGTTGTCTGTCCCAGTTCCCGGAGCGAGGCTGTTGTTTGCCTGCTGCCCTAAGAAGGAAGGCAGCAAGCGAAGTAGGTTGTATGACACCATGATTACTGGTCTGAGATAAGGAGTCGGAAGTACAGTGTGAACCCGAGGGCATCCAAGCAGAAGTGGGGGGGAAGGATTTGGAAATCCCGGGGAGCAAAGTCCTTGCCTCACGGCAGTTTGAACCTGTGTTTCTCTAGGTGCCTTCTTGGTTTTGTGTTGCTTTCCCAAATGAGTTTAACTTGCCACATAATCTAGTGGGAAGTCCAAAACTCTAAGTTGTTTTTTTTTGTTTTTTTTTTAACAAACTTGTTTATAATATTTCATTCTTTTTTTTTTTTATTAAGATTTTATTTATTTATCGGACAGAGAGAAACACAGCCAGAGAGGGAACACAAGCAAGGAAAGTGAGAGAGGGAGAAGCAGGCCTCCTGCTGAGCAAGGAGCCTGATGTGGGGCTCAAACCTGGGTCTCCAGGATCATGACCTGAGCCGAAGGCAGTTGCGTAACCAACTGAGCCACCCAGGCGACCCCCAATAACTCTAAGTTTTAAATCTTTTTGGTGTAACTCCTGGACAGGTGAAAGCTGTCCCATGAGATGGTGGGGGTGGGGTCAGTGAACTGAAGGTGATTTGGGGTCTCAGGAGGACTGGAGCTGAACGATGACAAACCCTCAATGAGGACGTGGAGAGAAGTAGGAAAATATCATGGTCTTGTTGGTGACGACCATTTATTGCGGTTGGAATGGATACTGGGATCCTCCGTCTTCCGAGACCACTCATTAAAAGTCTAGCACAGGGGCACCTGGGGGGCTCCATGGGTTAAGCCTCTGCCTTCGGCTCTGGTCATGATCCCGGGGTCCTGGGATCCAGCCGCACATCGGGCTCCCTGCTCAGTGGGGAGCCTGCTGCTCCCTCTGCCTCTGCCTGCCGCTCTGCCTACTTGTGCTTTCTAGCTCTTTGGCAAATAAATAAACAAAGTCATTAAAAAATGAAAATAAAAAAAGTCAGGAGCATGTTACAACATTAAGATTATTGTCATCCTTGGTCCTGATTGTGGGGTGGGAAGTCTTTAATGTGCTCCTCGGTTGACTTCATGGGGAAGAGATGAGAGAGAAAACAAGTTACCGAAATATTTTATGCTAGAAGAAAGTGCTGGCTGCTTGCTCATCTAAAAAACAACAGTAAAGGTGGTGAGAAGAGGATGGAAATAATACTACTAATAAAATTTAAAAACCGTCAGTAATGGTGTGGGAGGAGGGTGGAAATAATAATGATAGTAATAGTAAGAATAAACAATAGTACCACATTTAAGGCATTTATATAAAAGTAACTTCACTGATCATGATAAGGTATTTATTATATGTGAGTCTCTGCTTCATGGAATATCCACTTTTTTTTTTTTTTTTAAAGATTTTATTTATTTTGACAGAGAGAAACACAGCCAGAGAGGGAACACAAGCAGGGGGAGTGAGAGAGGGAGAAGCAGGCTTCCCGCCGAGCAGGGAGCCCGACGTGGGACTCGATCCTGGGTCTCCGGAATCATGACCTGAGCCGAAGGCAGTCGCTCAACCAACTGAGCCACCCAGGTGCCCCTGGAATATCCACTCTTACTGAAAAGAGGTTTAGTACAGATATTGTGACTAAATTAGTGGTTTACCCTGTGATAGGAAGGATGAGATAACCTCTGTTATCGGCCTCCCATGGAAGAAATTCTTTTCCAAGTATATTTAAGGAATGTTCTGGAATACAGCTGCATGACATACCAAGAAGGCTTGGCTCCTTGGCTAAACATTCTATTTTATATTGTAAAAAAATATGAGGGTGCCTGGGTGGCTCAGTGGGTTAAAGCCTCTGTCTTCAGCTCAGGTCATGATCTCAGGGTCCTGGGATCGAGGCCCGCATCGGGCTCTCTGCTCAGCAGGGAGCATGCTTCCTCCTCTCTCTCTGCTTACCTCTCTGCCCCAGAACTTTTATATTGCTAAACTGATCGGCTTTGAGATAATGTTTCTACCGTTATAATCTTAATTTTTTTTAAAAGATTTTATTTATTTATTTGACAGAGAGAAACACAGCTAGAGAGGGAACTCAAGCAGGGGGAGTGAGAGAGGGAGAAGCAGGCTTCCCGCCGAGCAGGGAGCCCGACGTGGGACTCGATCCTGGGTCTCCAGGATGATGACCTGAGCCGAAGGCAGTCGCTTAACCAACTGAGCCACCCAGGCGCCCCGTTGTAATCTTAATTTTATAGAATTATGAGATTTGAATGCTAAAAATGGAAACAAAATAGTAATAGTTCCTTCTGGCCACAATGAAAACGGTTTCTAATTCATATTAATGTCCTTAAGTTATTCTATGTTCATTCTAAATGACTCCTGTGGGATTCACTTTTTAAGATAACTAATTTATACCTCAATATTAGGTTGACTGGGCAGGTTTTCTCATCTCAAATATTTAGTCACTGAGAAATGAGAAGTCTCCAAAGAAATTGTTTTCTTTCCTTTTTTTAAAAATATCTCATATCCTCTAGAGTTTTCCATTCAGAGGAACTATTTCAAAAGCATAAGAGAAAATAACAATTTTCTCTATATATGAATTTCTAGTGAACTCCTTTATTTATTTATTTATAAAGATTTTATTTATTTGACAGCGAGAAACACAGCTAGAGAGGGAACACAAGGAGGGGGAGTGAGAGAGGGAGAAGCAGGCTTCCCACCGAGCAGGGAGCCCCATGTGGGACTCGATCCCGGGACTCTGGGATCATGACTCCAGCTGATGGCAGACACTTAAACAACTGAGCCACCCAGGTGCCCCTTCTTCTAGGATCTTTTAATGCTACAGCACCATGGTTTCCTAACAGCTCCACAAAAGTGCTGGAACCCCTATTCTTTGCCATGTAATATACCAAATTTTTGTGACTTCATGGATCACATAGAGGCTGCCGTGGCCCCCCGTGGTTCTGGGCTCCTTTCTCTGTGGAGTCATTTTACATCTGAGACTGTCCATTCTTATCTTTTCCCTGTTCTGCATCATGAGCCAGACAGAGAATTTGTTCTTTTTTTTTAAGTTCCATAAAAACAAGACAAAACAAAGACTTCCAGAAGGCACGACCATGTGTATAAGTCTTAACGGAATTTTTTTGTGATCAAGCAGAGAGGTTTCATCAAGAAAGTACAACTATCTTAGAACGGAAGGTCAAGAACACCTGGCCGCACATTCCTTGATCCTGGCCTTCCAGAACCAGGAGAGAAATAAACGTTTGTTGTTTGAGCCACACAATCTCTGGTAATCTTGTTATAGCGGCCCTGAAATGACTGGACAGTGGGGAATAGAAATGTGGACTCTCGGGAGGCCCGGTGGCTCAGTCTGTGAGGCGTCTGCCTTCGTTTCCGCTTGTGATCCCAGGATCCTGGGATCGAGTCCTACAACAGAGAGAAGTCTGATGCTGCTTCTCTCTCTCTCTCTCTCTCTCTCTCTCTCTCTGTCAAATAAATAATAAATAAAATCTTAAAAAAAGAAAAAGAAATGAGGACTCTTTATCTCCCTACAGTGGAGTCTTGGCCTTTTGGTTTTTCCCAGGATTTTTTATGCATCAGATCTGTGGACTGGTGAAAAGCCTCTCTGGTGTGTCCCTCAGGGGGAGGGTGGAGTCCTTCCGGCTCCTCTTTCATAGCTGGGGGTTCTGAATGCAGAGATCTCGGTGGGAGTTACAATAATGCCCAGTAAAGATCATGTCTCTTGTGGAAGCACAGAAAGCCCCAGAGGCTGGGGCTCGGTTGGTGGTGGGCGCTCTTCTGAGTCTCTGCGTCCTCCAGGGATGTTTTTCCTGCTCTGTTTGAAGTTCTCTCTTCTCTCTGGCGTTTCCCCTTTTATTCTTTCAGGTGTGTATGTATGTGAGTGTGCGTGTGCGTGTGCATGTGCGTGTGTGTGTGTGTGTGTGTGTGAGAGAGAGAGAGAGAGAGAGAGAGAGAGAGAGAGAGAGAGACTTCTTTTCTTCTTCCTTTTTTTTCCTTTTTGTCAATATGGTGCTGGGAGGGGGACCCACATCAGCTGGGTCTCCTGGGCCAGCCGGTTGGAATGTTGACATCATCTACTGGACGAACGGATCGCCATGGCAGCCACTTCGGGGTGGTTCTCCATGGTGCCTTGAGCATGGTGATTGTGTAATGCACTGAGCTGTGGAGGGCGGGCTGCGGTCATGGACGGGATCCCGCACCGACCTGCCCACCTCGAGGTGTGGACTACAGCGAATGGAAAAAGGAATGTGTTTATTTATTTTTATTTTTGTAAAAGATTTTATTTATATTTATTTGACAGAGAGAAACACAGCCAGAGAGGGAACACAAGCAGGGGGAGTGAGAGAGGGAGAAGCAGGCTTCCCGCCGAGCAGGGAGCCCGATGTGGGACTCGATCCCGGGTCTCCAGGATCATGACCTGAGCCGAAGGCAGTCGCTTAACCAACTGAGCCACCCAGGCGCCCCTATTTATTTATTTTTAAAGATTTTATTTATTTATTTGAGAGAGAGAGAGAGCGCATGAGGGGCCGGAGGGTCAGAGGGAGAAGCAGACTCCCTGATGAGGGACTTCATCCTGGGACGCCAGAATTGTGACCTGAGCTGAAGGCCAAAACGCTTAAACCAACTGTAGCCACCCAGGCACCCGGAATGTGTTAAAAATCTGATAATTTTCTTTTATTTTTTAAGACTTTATTTATTTATTTCCTTGGCAGAAAGAGAGAGGGAGCACAAGCAGGGGAAGCAGCAGAGGCAGAGGGAGAAGCAGTCTCCCCGCTGACCAGGGAACCCGATTTGGGGCTTGATCCCAGGACTCTGGGATGGTTACCTGAACTAAAGGCAGAGGCTTAACCAATAAGCCACCCAGGTGCCCTAAAATCTGAGAATTTTAATTAAAAAAAAGGCATTCCATCTCTGAAGAGGAGGAATATCAGATTTACAATTTAAAAGAAATAATTCGGGATGTCTCCGTGACTTTGTAGGTGGGGTGCCTGACTCTTGATCTCAGCTCAGGTCTTGATCTCAGGGTCAGGAAATCAAGCCCTGCACTGGGTTCCATGCTGGGCATGGAGCCAATTAAAAATAAAGAAAAAGAAAAAGAAAATAAAAATGGGGCACCGGGGTGACTCAGTTGGTTAAGCATCCAACCCTTGATTTCTGCTCAGGTCATGACCTCAGAATTGTAAGATTGAGCCCCCTGGTTGGGCTGTGTGCTTAGCATGGAGTTGGCTTAAGATTCTCTCTCTCTCTCTCGGGTACGTGGGTGGCTCAGTGGGTTAAAGCTTCTGCCTTCTGCTCAGGTCATGATCTCAGGGTCCTGGGATCGAGGCCCACATCGGGCTCTCTGCTCAGCAGGGAACCTGCTTCCTCCTCTCTCTCTGCCTGCCTCTCTGCCTACTTGTGATCTCTCTCTGCCAAATAAATAAATAAAATCTCTCTCTCTCAAAAAAAAAATAAATAAAAAATAAAAAAAGAAAAGAAAAAAAGGATAAAGCAAGCAAGGCCCAACAGTAGGTCTTTCCAAAAAGGTCCGTAGCTGATTAGTTTTTCTTTTTGGTTTCTGCAAATACTACAAAAGATAGGTTATATTTGACACACACCTTTTGCATAGCCAGAAGGATTTTCTTTTAAACACAAATATCATTCTAAAAAACTTACATGAAGATTTTTTGTGTTGTATGAAACCATAAGCATACTGATTAATTCTGATTTTTGATGTAAAACTTGTTTTTTTAAGATTTTATTTTTTTTAAAGTAATTTCTACACCCAACCCTGAGATCAAGAGTCACATCCTTCACTGACTGAGCCAGCCAGATGCCCTGGTCTAAGACTTTCTGAGCAAAATGTATTCACTGTACTTGGGGCGCCTGGGTGGCTCTGTCCGTTAAGCATCAGCTTTTGACTTAGGTCATGGTCCCAGGGCCCTGGGATCAAGTCTCACATTGGGCTCCCTGGTCAGTGAGGAGCCTGCTTCTCTCTCTCCCTGTGCTCCTTCCCCCTGCTCACTCTGGCTCCTTCTCTCTCAAGTAAATAAATAAAATATTTTTAAAAATATATATTCACTGTTCTTAAGCTCACAGATTTCTATGGTTATCTGTTAATGTTATATTTTTTAATTTTCTGGTAAGTCCAGATGTTTTCAACTGATGTAATAATGACAATGGATACTTAATTCATTCTTCTGTTTTCTTCAATAATGTGTATTTTAAATAATGGCTTTCCAAAACATACATGTTTTAAAAACTCAACACTTCCTTGTTTCTTAACATACTTTATGTCCCATGTTCCTTACTCTAATGTTGATATATTTTATCACCAGCCTCTTTTAGAGGTTGGTGTATATAAATTATGACAATGTTATAACTCCAATTATGACAATATAACTTCCAGGTCCTAGGAAGTCCTGTTAATAATCTTCCAGTACAAATTCCAATGACTGAGGGACTATTTCGCCTTAGAATCTGTGAGTTGTTTATTGGCCATGTTGAAGGAAATTGTGGAAGACACCAACACAGGGTCTAGCACCAATACTAAGTGTTAATAAACGTTGACTAATAATGTTAAGGGTTCATAACTCATTTCCTAGAATGGGGAAGTTGAAGTATGTCAAGCATGAGTTACGGCAGTTCAGCAGGATATAGGAGCGGTATCTGATTAGAGCATCTCGAATCACTTCCCAATTTCAAATCTACCATCCATACCTCTCACTTTCCTACATCTTTTTTTTTTTTTTAAGTAAGTTTTATGCCCAACATGGGGCTTGAACTTACGACCCTGAGATCAAGGGTTTCATGTTCTGCCGATGGAGCCAGCGAAGCACTCCTCACTTTCCTATACCTTTTATTACACACACAGATTGTAGTCTAGAGCTCAAAGTTCAAGTAGCCATTTTCCAGAAAAGAAAACAATTGAATAATAGGCTGTTGTCTCATGGCTGAGAGTGGTTTTAATGTCTCAGCATAGAAATGGAAAATGGATGGACATTCATGTGAGCTATGTGTGCGTTTGAATTCTAGTGTTGTCTGTTTACTACCCAGTGAGCTCGAATGAATTGTCTAGCCTGTCCAAGAAGTGGGCATGATGGGGAAGGCCTCCCTTTCTGGGTTAACGTGAGGACCGAATGAAATCACGAGCATTAAGACGGTGCAATCATGTGATACTTTCCTCATTATTCCAGCATAGTTCCTAGCTTTCTTATACATTTAGATATTACTGTAAAATCTGTCCAGGAAAATAATTTTATTCTGAATTTCTTTCAACGGACACTGAATAGGTACCTGTTATCTATCTGTACAATGCTCCATTAGGGTAAATACACTTGTTCCAAGGCATGGACTGTGTGTGAAGTCCATTTGTCTCTCTTTCGCTTATTAACCTTCATAAATGAACTTGGGTTTCCAGTGGCTTTGTATTGATGGACACTCGTTGTGTTTCACCTTGTCCCCTGGGTGACCCAGGTCACATATACATCTGAGTGGACTGGACCCAGTCAAAAAGAGTGTCACGGAGAGGGACAAGGCCGGTACCTGCCTGGGGCGCTGCGCGTCAAGACCATGAGAGTAGCTTACCAGCAGGCTGTACTAGGGCATAAAATAGGACCCTACCTTCTCACTTCCGTCCAAACATCAAACAAAGCAAGAAACCATTTTTTTAGGGGGGGCGGGGCTCAGTTAGTAAAGCGTCTGCCTTTGGCTCTGGTCATGATCTCAGGGTCCTGGGATGAAGCTCCACAGCGCGGTCCCGGCTCAACGGGGAGTCTGCTTCTCCCTCTTGCTCATGGTGTCGCTCTCAAATAAATAAAATCTTAAAAAAAAAAATAGCCCAAATTTTAAAACCCCAAAACCAAGACATTACAATTAGTGGAGCACAAATGGGACCCATTGTCTGGATAAGGAGCAACATTCCTGGGAAAGGAAAATGAGAGGAGGGAGTTTAACCCTGTCCGTGGTGGCTAGAAATGCCCTGTGTATGCCCAGACACAGAGGAGGTGGGGCTTTCAAAAGTGGGAGTTGAATGGGTACAGAGTTTCTCTCTCGGATGATGAGAACATCATAGAAAGGGATCATGGTGACGGTTCTACCATAACATGGCTGTATTTATGACTGGTTTTTTTTTTGAATTTAATTTTATTTTAATACTGTATTTGTTTATTTGAGGGGGAGAGAGAGAGAGAGAGGCAGAGAGAGAAGCAGACTTCCTGCCGAGCAGATAGTCTGATTCGGAACTCGATCTCAGGACCCTGACATCATGACCTGAGCCAAAGGCAGATGCCCAACTGACTGAGCCACCCAGGAGCCCCTGTGTTTATTTATTTATTTTTTAAAGATTTTATTTACTTAGAGAGTGCATGTGAGTGTGGGGGTTGGGGGGAGAAGGAGAGAATCTCTAGCAGACTCAGATCAAGACCTGAGCCAAAAGCGCACCTGGGTAGCTCAGTTGGTTAAGCAACTGCCTTCAGCTCAGGTCATGATCCCGGAGACCTGGGATCGAGCCCCGCATCAGGCTTCCTGCTCGGCGGGAAGCCTGCTTCTCCCTCTCTCACTCCCCCTGCTTGTGTTCCCTCTCTGGCTGTGTTTCTCTCTGTCAAATAAAGAAATAAAATCTTTAAAAAAAAAAAAAAAGACCTGAGCCAAAATCAAGAGGCCCACACTTAACCGACTGTGCCATCCATATGCCTCACATCATCACTGTATTTGATGCCACTGACTTGTACACTGAAAAGTGGCTAAAATGACATAATTTATCTTATCTGCATTATATCACCATAACAATAACTTAACGAGCACCATGCAGATATCTCACACACACGTGCCACCCCAGCAAGAAAGTAGAAGTCGGCAGTTGAATCTGGGGGTTCTCTGGGAGGTCATCTCACTTCCTTATTTCTAGGGCTAAAATGCTAAGGCACTGCTCTTCTTTTTTTTCACTTGTGAACCTTCACATGGCTGTTTGTTTATGCTTCCTCTGGGCTGCTCCCCTTCAGAGAAGTCCAAAGCTTTGCATGTGGAGTATTGCTGTATATGGACGGGAATGAGGGATTTTCAGACTCAGAGTCGTTCCCTGATAATCCAGGGTTTGCTGTCACTCACTGCCTACCAGGAGCATTCTGTCAATCAATCTGCAGAATCCAGGAGGCCTAAGCTTTGCTTCAGGGATTTGAGGAAATGGAAATGCAGAGCCACTAAGGCCTCTCTATGGTCTCAGCGTCAGGGAGGCTGAAACTTGGGCCTCCTGGGGACTGAGTCAACGTTCTGTGAATTCTTGGCATTCAGATTTCGCTTCTACAGATACAACACTGGAACTTCTGTGTGATGAGTGAGAAGAGTCACCAGCCCCATGAGTGTTTGCCTTCTCTCGAAGAAAGCAGGGATAAGTAGGACCAACACCAAGACAGTTGAAATGTTTACTTTCTAACCAAACATTTGGCATTATCTCGTCATGCCCTAAATATAAAAAGAATTCAATATAAATGTTGGATTAAAATAATTTTAAGGGGCACCTGGGTGGCTCAGTTAGTTAAGTGTCTGTCTTTGGCTCAGGTCATGATCCTGGGGTCCTGGAATGGAGTCTGGTGTTGGGCTCCCTGCTTCTCATCCTCCCTCTGCTACTCCCCTTGCTTGTGCTCTCCTGCTCTGTCTCTCAAATAAATAAACAATATCTTAAAAAAAAAACCCAACAGGGGCTCCTGGGTGGCTCAGTTGGTTGAACAATTCCTTCCTCTCAGGTCATGATCCCTGAGACCCGGGATCAAGCCTCGCATGTGGCTGCCCGCTCGGCGGGAAGCTTGCTTCTCTCTCTCTCACTCCCCCTGCTTGTGTTCTGTCTCTGGCTGTGTTTCTCTCTTTCAAATAAATAACATCTTTAAAAAACCAAAACAAAACAAAAAAACCCAACGAAACAAACAAAAAACCAAAATAATTTTAAACCAGTTTGTACTTGTGATTAGAGCTAGAAAAAGCAAAGGGTTAGTCTGAGAACGGGCACCTGGATGGCTCAGTTGGTTAAGCGTTGGACTCTTGATTTCATCTCAGGCCATGAACACAGGGTTATGAGATCAAGACCCTCACTGGACTCTGCATTGAGTTTGGAGTCTGCTTAAGATTCTCTCTCTCCCTCTCTCTCTCAAAAAAAAAAAAAGTTTAGTCTGAAATGTTAGGTATTCTTGGCTTAATCATTCCTAAAGCACCTTTACCTCATCTTGTCACCTTAGGGCATTCAGATTCCATTTTTGTAAAAAGAGACAACATCATCTTTGTCTTGGGGTGCCCTGCTGGCTCAGTCAGTGGAGCGTGAGACTCTTGATCTTGGGGTTATAAGTTCAAGCCCCACGTTGGGTAGAGAGGATACTTAAAAATAAAATCTTAAAATTATTTATGCCCCGATTTACATGTTACATTTTACATAAATGCAGAAAGGTAAAAACTGATTTTTTTTAAAAGTAACTTTTTTGGGGAGGAAAATACAAGTAGAAAGACTAAATCAATAAAGCAAGGGATAGGATGACACAAACATGTCTACGTTTCCCCCTTGCGTGGTGCTAAGGAAGAGTAATGTTTCTGAAGAACATTCTGAGGAACAAAGCAACGAGGGAGCCCACTTAATTACAGGATTTAGCCATCAGATTAAAGCCAAACTATAAATGAAACACATTTTCTGATCTGAAAACCTGTGAAATATTTTTCCTGTACATTTACATGAACAATATACATGGTATGACAGAGTGAAAAATGTCCTTGGCAACATTTACAAGAGACATAAAACTGGCTGTTTTCCCCCAGGTTCTTTGATATTCTTTAGCAGAGGGTCACTGACAGTCTGTGTTTTGAAGTCTCAAGTCCACCTGTAGTAAAAATAACGGAAATCTAATATAATTTGAGCTCAAATTCAATTTCGAAGTTTATAAAAAATGCTTACAGTAGTTACAGTAAACTTTTTTTTTTAAAGATTTTATTTATTTGACAGAGAGAAACACAGCCAGAGAGGGAACACAAGCAGGGGGCGTGAGAGAGGGAGAAGCAGGCTTCCCGCCGAGCAGGGAGCCCGATGTGGGGCTCCATCCTGGGTCTCCGGGATCATGACCTGAGCTGAAGGCAGCAGCTTAACCAACTGAGCCACCCAGGCGCCCCTAAACTTTTTTTTTTTTTTAAGATTTTATTTATTAGGCAGAGAGAGGCAGGCAGAGAAAGAGGGGGAAGCAGGCTCCCCACTGAGCAGAGAGCCCAATGCCAGCCTGAGATCATGACCTGAGCCAAAAGCAGAGGCTTTTATACCCTCTGAGCCACCCAAGCATCCAAAGTAGTTATAGTAAACCTTACCAAATCCCAAGTGTATACAGATTAAAAACTGATGTATATCAGAATCTGTAAGGAATGGGATGGGGGAAGAAGATATAATCTTACCTATTAAAGCACACCAATGTGCGGGATATTCCATGGACTGGGCTTACCCCTAGGCGGATAAAGTTTTTTTTTTTTTTTTTTTTTTTTTTAAAGATTTTATTTATTTGACAGAGAGAAACACAGCCAGAGAGGGAACACAAGCAGGGGGAGTGAGAGAGGGAGAAGCAGGCTTCCCGCAGAGCAGGGAGCCGGATGTGGGACTCGATCCTGGGTCTCCGGGATCATGACCTGAGCCGAGGGCAGTCGCTCAACCAACTGAGCCACCCAGGCGCCCCGCGGATAAAGTTTAAGACAGAAAGTTATAATGGATTGGAATTCGGTGAACAAGAAAGCGGGAGAAATGTGAAAGTAATTAGATAATGAATTGATATTCAGCATAGAGGGAGATTTTTAATATCCTTCTGGGCTCTCACCAGGACTTATTAATCCCTTTATAAAGTCAGTGACTTAGTTGAAGGTACAGAATTATGATTGGTGAATCCATCATATTAGATATAAGTGCCAAAAAATATTGATAGATTTTTGATAAGCCTGGCAAGATGAAAGTCAACATAGATGAAATAAGGTCATATATATATATATATATATATATATATATATATATATATATTTTTTTTTTTTTTTTTTTTTTTTTTAAGATTTTATTTATTTGACAGAAACACAGCCAGAGAGGGAACACAAGCAGGGAGAGTGAGAGAAGCAGGCTTCCCACGGAGCAGGGAGCCCGATGTGGACTCGATCCGGGGACTCCGGGATCATGACCTGAGCCGAAGACAGTCGCCCAACCAACTGAGCCACCCAGGCGCCCCAAGGTCATATATTTTTGATGTGGCAGGAGGGAAAATACTGTCCTGCTGCTTCTTTCCCACCATTCTGCATCTTTCTTCTGATTTCTGAAACACTGAGAGTCTGCTGTGTGCCGGGCCCTGTGCTGTGTACTAGGAACACAATGATAAATGGGGTACTCGACCTAGTGGGGAAGACATGTATGACCTGCCAGGCGGTGGGTACACCTTCGATAGAGATGTGCTTCAAGTACAACAGTTGTCGGGTGCTGGCTGGCTCAGTCGATGGAACAGGTGACTCCTGATCTCACGATCATGAGTTCCAGCTTCACATTGGACTCCATAGAGCTTTATTTTATTTTATTTTATTTTATTTTATTTTATTTTATTTTATTTTATTTTTTAAGATTTTATTTATTTAGGGGGGGCGTCTGGGTGGCTCAGTTGGTTAAGCGTCTGCCTTCGGCCCAGGTCATGATCCCGGAGACCCGGGATCGAGTCCCACATCGGGCTCCCTGCTCGGCGGGAAGCCTGCTTCTCCCTCTCTCACTCCCCCTGCTTGTGTTCCCTCTCTGGATGTGTTTCTCTCTGTCAAATAAATAAATAAATTCTTTTTTTAAAAAAAGATTTTTTTTACTGGAGAGAGAGCCAGTGCAAGCACGAGCAGGTTATGAGCAGAGGGAGACCAAGAGGGAGAAGCAGAGTTCTGGCCGAGCAGGGAACCTGAGGCAGGGCTGGATCCCAGGACCCTGAGATCATGACCTGAGCCCAAGGCAGACATTTAACTCACTGAGTGACCCAGGAGCCCCTGTAGAGCTTACTTAAAAAAAAATTCTTTTGAATTAAAAAAAAGTAAGCACAGTGTTTGCACGAAGCATGGCAAATATTCGGTTCTTTGCAAGATCAGGGGAGGCTCCATGAAGAAGGAGAACCAAATTAAAGAATTGATCTTTAGCAGTCCTGGGCCAGGGAACCGGCTGGAGGGTAAGGGTAATGCAGAGAGAGAGACAGGAGAGGCGTGTCCAGGATGGAGATGTGTATGTGTGCAGAGGAAAGATGGCAGGCCGTGGTATGAGGGAGGTCGGTAAGGCCACATCCAGACGAAGTGGAGTTTAAACTCTGGCCATTGAGCAAACGATTGATAAGTTTTTATTTTACTAAAGATATGAGTAATGAAGTCAAAATGGCATTTTTATAAAGGTCATGGTGGGGAAAGTGCTTCATATCATTTGAGCATGGTGCTGGGGTGACAATGGCAGATACTAGTCTGGAGACCCTCTTAGTCAGCTCCTCTGTCACATAACAAAAGAACAGACGAGGGGGCTTAACCAGCAGACATGTATCTTCTCATAGTTCTGGGGGCTTCGGGCCCTAGATCAGGGGGCTGGCCAGTTGCTTTCCCCATGAGGGTTTTCCTCCTGATTCCCCTGTGTCCTCACATGGCCTTTCGGCTGTGCTCATGTGGAGAGAGAGAGGGTGAGAACTCTTCCCGTCTCTTCCTAGAAGGACACTAATCCTCTCGAGTCAGGACCGCACCCTTATGACCTCATCCAACCTTAATTACCTCCTTAGGAGTTCCACCTGCAAATACAGTCACCGCGCAGGGCAGGGCTTTAGACGTATGAGTTTTGGGGAGGCACAAATATTCAGTCCATAGCAGAGATGGTTACAGTTGTTCAGTTAAAAGATGATGAGAGCATGAACTGAGTCATAGCCAAGAGGCAGGAGGGAAAGGATGTCAGAGACACTGAGGAGGTAAGCTTGGCAGTTCTTTGGGGCTGCATAGGTGTGGAGTGAGGGGAATGAAGAGCAAGGGTGACTCCCACATGATTTTGTTGTCGTTCCCCTTACTAGTGTATTAGTCAGTGTTCTCCAGAGAAACAGATATATATAGACACAGATCTCCTCTTGGTCTATGCACCCTATTGGTTCTGTTTCTCTTGAGAACCCTGGGACTTCATGGCCTCCACATCTGTGGGAACCAGCAAGAAGTCCTCTGCACTGCTCACTGCAGGCTAGAGAACGAAGAAAGCCAGTTGTATAATTCAACCTGCAATCCAAAGTCCTCAGATCCAAGAGCACCCATGTCTGAGGGCATGAGACGTGGGATGTCCCAGGTCCACAGAAAGCAAATTCATTCTTCTGTCTTTCTGTCTGATGTTCGATATATTGGATCATGCCCATCTACACTGGTGAGGGCCATCTTCTTTATACAGTCTACCTATTCAATTTCTATCTCTTCCAGAAACATCCTCAGACACAGCTGGAAATAATGTTTTATCATCTCTCTGGGCATCTCTTAGTGGAGTCAAATCGGCACAAAATTAAACCATCGCAGGATAGTCAGCACTAACGAGAATAAGGATTGTGGGGAAATCTGATTTTAAGACAAAGCAGGAAAAATCCGTTTAAGATACTCTAAGTCTGAGGTGTCTGTAGGGTGTGTGTGGGGAACGTCCCGGGAGCAGTTTGGTGTTTGCTTCGGGGAATAACAATGTGGCCTGCACGTCCAGGGCTGGGGATGTCCGCGCTCAGAGCCATGGTGGCCGGGGTCGGCGCGGATAGTCAGGTGTAGGACAAGAAGACAAGAGCACCAAAGTTTGACTTTGGGGAAGAAACTGGGCATGGAAACACGGAAAACTATTGCTGAGCATCTTAATTACTTCATTTTAAGTCGAGGAGGGGAAAAATATAGAGAAATACTTTTGGTTTAATAATTTATATTTTTCCACATCAGATTCTCACCCTTATTCTTAGTAGTTTTGTATCAGCACATCCTCAGCTTTGCTGTGGACTCAAAGTGGTATTTTTGCTCATAAAGGAGAGAATCCTCTAGAAGGTGCTATAAGGAGTAAAGGATTGTACGTAGCTGTAAATTTCACCTCTGTAACTCCAACAGCAGAACGAAGTCATTTATTATAGGGAAAAATTGCTGGCTCTGGAGGAGAAGACAAATGGTTGCTCTTTGCCCTAGTTTAAATAGGATGCTGGCCCTAGCATCGTTCCCTAGAGAGAAGGTCTGTGTTTTGGAAGCTATCAGCAGCCATTAACGAGGCCAACCGTGATTGTGTTCTTATGGGTGCCAAAGGGTTCTTCTGATAGGGTGGGAAGGGTTCCTGCCTGGGCTTGTATCAAGGGCTCTGTCTCTAGCCCTTTTTATGAGGGTGAAGTTTGCTTCCAAATAAAAAGCAAACTAAATAATGAGAGAAGAAAATACTGGAAGACAGAAGGAAATCTCTCATGAGCTAACCTACACTGAAATGAACAATGAATATCAAGCTGAGTGTCTAGAGCCTACCATCCTGTAGCAGGTGATTACACAGTTGAAGTGAAAAGTTCAAGGGCAGAGGCTAGGGCCAGTGCCTGGCTGGCTCAGTCAGTAGAACATGAAACTCTTGATTTGGGGATTTGTGAGTTCAAGCCTCACATTGGGCGGAGAGGTTACTTAAAAAAATAGTTAAAAGGTCAGCTATTCCCAATCATGGTAGAGAGTGTGTAATCAGTGTTACCACTGGTATACAGGACAATATAATAGAAAGTGTGGGAAAGAAAGCCAGCGGCTGGGGAAGAAGATACCTCATTTACCCCTCGTGCTTTTTAATTGAATCTATTAGTGACAGGCTTCCTTCCTGCATTGAGTAAGTCAAAGCTATATCAGAAATGTCTCTCTGAGAAGCTTCAAAGACTTGGATGACCTTGATTTTTTTTTTTAGCCTAGAGGGGAAAGTCTAATAATGCCTTTCTCCACAAAGCAAAATATTTATCATTTCTTGTCTTGTTTAAAGCTATTATTGCCCAAATAAGTATTTCCACAGGAAACCAAACGCAATGGCCAAATTGCATGTATTTTGGAGCATAAACGTATTGTAAAATTGAAAGGACGCATGTAAGACCATTTCCATTCAATTATACTTCCTTGGGTTAAAAGTTTTATCTAAGTTAGATATAAGGGGAAGTGTTCTGAAACAGAAAATCTAAAATTAAAGCCAAAAATTATGCTATTTAACACGGAACAACATCTATCCCACCCCCCCCCGAAGTTCAAGGTATTGCTGTGGCATAATTATGCGAGCTTGAAGGACTGCTTTATACATAGGGTAATCGGGGTGCCCAGGTGGCTCAGTCTTTGGGTTCTGCCTTTGGCTCAGGTCATGATTCCAGCATCCTGGAATCGATCCCCATGTCAGGCTCCCCGCCCAGCATGGAGCCTGCCCCTCTCTCTCCAGTTTCCCCTGTTTGTGTTGCTTCTCCTACTGTCTCTTTCTGTCAAATAAATAAATAAAATCTTTAAAAAAATAAAATAAAAAAGGATTCATAGGGTAATCATCCAGGAATGTGATTACAATCAGATGTGATGTACATTGTACCAGAAAAAGTACCACCCATCTAATTAATGCAGAGGGCTTCACAGAAACTCTATCATGGATGGAAACCTGATTCCACTGAGAAACATTCATTTTTAAAAAAAAAAGATTTTATTTATTTGACAGAGAGATCACAAGTAGAGAGAGGAGGAAACAGGCTCCCTGCTGAGCAGAGAGCCCGATGCGGGCCTGGATCCCAGGACCCTGAGATCAGGTCCTGAGCCAAAGGCAAAGGCTGTAACCCACTGAGCCACCCAGGCTCCCGATAAACATTCATTCTAACCGCAAACACTGAATGGGCAAAGCGGCTGGGGCGAAAATGAAATACAGCTCAACAGAGGGAAATGTGGGGGTACCTGGCTGGCTCAGTTGGCAAAGCATGCAAATGTTGATCTCTGGGTTCTGAGTTTGAGCCCCAAATTGGGTGTACGGATTACTTAAAAACAACAACAACAAAAATAAAAATACGCTGTCTTAGAATCTTCTGCAGTAATGAGATGGAAATGATCCTTGGTTTAGATGGGAAGAAAGTAAGGAGCTGTAAGGAATTAATAAGAAGGGCAAGCAGACCCTGCTGGATCGTCTTGGAGACAATCCACATGGGACAAATGTGACAAGACCGAATCATACCAGGATCTTCCTACATGGAAGGTAAGTTATTTCCGCC